>VCCN01002099.1:2178-30576 GCA_006491835.1 Architeuthis dux | reverse complement strand
ACATACACACACACACGCATATAAGATATTTATCAGATAATTTTAATTCCAAATATGTTTGTAGGTAAGATTTGATTAAGAAAGAACAAAACGTGGAAAGTTTTGTTATAATTTTATGTTTATTCACACCAGAATAATGATATAGAATGTTGATCTGAAGATGATGTGAATGAATATCAGAACATTTATTAAATCAATAATACTTTCTTGCTCGCAACTTAAATATTAATTAAATAAAAGAATATTTTAAGATACTTTCATTTCTTTTTTCATTATATATACATATATATGTGTGCATATACAATCGGTAAATAACAAGACTTTTCTTTCTAATTTACGGTGTACAAGTATATATTTTCAGATATGTGTTTTTCAGTTCAGTTGAAAGTGCTTGCTTCAGTATGTTTATGTTGTTGATTCTGCTAAACTAATTCCAACAAAATTCAAAATAAATCCAATACAAAAATTCCTATCTTGAAGGGAAAATGCTTCAAGAATTTACCAATTGATTCTCTGTAAAATGAGTAAATTTTGTTTGAGGAAAAATTGCCTAAAATATAATTATCATTGATAATATTCTAAGAGTGATTTTTTTGTGTTTTATATTTCAATAAATCTTCTTTAAGGTCTTTGACAACATTATTGAATTTTTAAAGGTCATAGAAAAGCAAAAATTCTAAAAATATATGAATTTTCACAAAAAGTAAAATACAGAAAAATAATTTTATTGCAGTATTGCTTATATTCAATAAAAAGCATTTAAGTAGAAGTAAAAGGTTGTCTAGCCATGTAACCAAAATGTACTCTGGGCAAGCAGTAAAATGTGCTTCTCTAAAGAACTTTCCAAGTTGTTTGTTTGTATTACAACTTAGTTGTACTTTTATAGTTGTTTTCTAAGACTTGTGAAAAAATATTAATGCTGTCAGTAGCTTTAAATAAAGAGTATTTACAATATAAAACATTAAAAGATCTTAGTAATATTTATTTACATCAGAAATGGAAAACAACAAAAAGGCACTATTCCAATGTAAGGAACTTTAGCCAGTTAATCAGGAAGACTTTGTCTTGGGGATGAATCTAATAAAATAAATTGAATGTAAGGGAATAGTATTGTAGTTAAATCTTGTAGTTTACTGATACCAGGAGCGGAAATTTTTTATTTATACTGTTTTCTGAGCGTTTTCCGAGTTTTAAATATTTTCATCTCAACACATGACAACCTTCAAGATCCTTAGAATTTTTCAAAATTTTTTTATTTATCTTCTTTCAGTGGCTGATATGGGATGAAACGCAATTTTAGCTAATCTTGGATACATAATTGTCTAAATTTTCTGCCGGAGCCATTTTGGAAGACAGTCAGCTCAACAGGCTACCTTTATGATATCAGTAATGATACTTCCCACTTGATCACAGATGTTAAGCAATGTTGTGCTTGATCAGAACTAGATGAGAGACCTAAAGTGTATTTAGAAATTAAAAAAAAAGCATCTCTTCGAGTTCAATCTATGTTAGAAAAAAAAAAAAGCTTCCTTTTACTTTTTTTTCTGGTTTGTGACTTTGGTTCTCCTATAATATTTGATCATCTTAATAACAACAAAGCATCTTTTGAATTAACTTTCTTTTAAAGCTGAAATCAAATACATATTGGTTATCATTAGCAAAGAATTAGGCGATCCGGACATTTCCTGTTTCCAAATGGCCACCACTGCTGCTGATAACGGAATTGGCTGAGTCATCCGATGCTGCTGATGTCGAATTTAAAGTCAAAGAAGCAGACGACAATTTCAACATTTTTCCACTTTCTGAAGGATGTATACATAAACGTAGTAAGCCTAGGCCTGCTGCGCCTACATATATAATCCTAACTACCCTAAACCCTAAAAATAGAAACCCAATATTAACCCTAACTTATCATTTGTTCATTTGTATTTATCAAGCTTTTACTTGAATAAAAAAAAGAAAAAAAGAAAAAAAACAAACAAACACTAATCTCTTGAACCTCATAAAATTGCCCGATATCAGTAGACCACGTAAAAATTTGAAAGAAAAAAAAAACTGAAAATGCTGTTCTGAGGAATTTTCTTGCCTTGAATTTTTTGCCATCAGCAAATGATTTGGTCGCTACTGCTATCAGCAACAGCGGCCGCCATTTGGAAACAGGAAAGGTAATGATAGCCAAAAATTAAACCCAATGTGTACGTATCTTAAATCTTTATGCATAATTCAAAAAAACATAAAATAAATTCAATAGGCAGTGAGTGTATCCATTTTAATCATTAAAGAAATCAATTTGCTCCCCTGATTGCTTGAACATGGAAATCTACAGGATTAGACAAATGACATATCAGAACATCAAACCACACTCATCGCCCAACAGTGGGCAAGAATCAACATTGACATTGCTGCGCTTGCTTAAACTAGACTGGCTAATGAAGGTCAAGTGAGAGAAACTGGTCTTGGATAAACTTTCTTCTGGAGAGGGAAATCTCGGGAGGAGAGGCGTGTTCACACAGTAGGATTGGCTGTTATAATCAAAGTTGGTTAAAGATCTGAACTTAAGTCTCGCTTACATCAACAAAAGGATTATCTCATTAAGAATACATCTCATCAAGAATCAATACCCAACTGTCATCAGTGCATATGCACCAACACTTGATGCAAGAAATGATGACAAATCAAGTTTTTACAACATCGACTGAGAAACTCCTTATCATGGGTTACTTCAACATCTGAGTGGGTAGAGATTTCAACATGTAGAAGGACATCATCAGATATCAAGCATACCCATAACCGTCCCCTTGGATTATGTGCAGAACACAATCTAACTCTAACACCCTCTTTGGGTGGAAATCTGGATACAAGGCAACTTGGATGTATCCTCGATCATTGCATTGGCATCTAATTGACTACATTATTGTTCGAGATAAAGACAAAGCAGATGTTAATATTACCAAAGCAGTGACAGCCGTTGATGATTGATGGACTGATCATTGTCTTGTCATTTCAGATAAACCAAAACATCTAAAGAACAACAAGCCATTGCGGAAGAAGCTGAATGCTTAACAACTGAAAGATTCTGAAATCCGTCAAAATTTTCAGCAAACTTTAGAACAGAATCTGAGCACAAATATCTCAAACACATCTGATTTGGAGTCTCAATGGACTGGCCTGAAAACTGCAGTGCTTTCTGTAGCTGAAACAGAAGTGGGATTCTCAAAACATAAAAATCAAGATTGGTTCAATGAGAATAATGCAGGAATTTTCAAGCTCATCCCAATGAAAAGCTCAGCAAGACTTTGATCCTTGATCAAAAATTAATGAAGACAACAGGTGGGGAGGGGGCATTCGGACAAAAATCTGTAGGATTCAAAATGACTGGCCAATGAAATCCAAATCTATATTGATAAACATCATATGCAGGATTTCTACTCCATTGTCTGTGCCATCTATGGACCTGTCAAGACAGTTCAAACACCAGTGAAAGCTGAAGATGGCAGTATCTTGACAGATGATGAAGTAATTTCAAACTGCTGGGTTGAATACTTCAAAAACCTATTGAACAAACCATTAAATCTCCCTGATAACTGTCTTGTTGATCTTCCCACCCTCCCCAAACAACCATGGATGTCTGCACCTCCAAATCTTAAGGAACTGAACATTGCCATCTACCAGATACAGGACAAAAAAGCTTTGACTTAACTGTCAAAAATGCATTGCATCATAAGGACTGATTTGACCGATCACCACTAAAGAAGCTAACATTTTTTTTACTTTCGTACTAAACTGGCACAGCAATGACTGTTTGAGTTTTAGTAAAAAACGATTGTTTTATTTTATCTTTTTTATTAAATCAAGTATTGTAAACCATTTTATTAATTTTTGACTGCTATTTACCCTCATCTTAATTTTTAGTAGTTTTTTAAAAAATCACAATGTGTAAAATGGTTTAACGAATAATAATAGCTTTTTTACTAAAACCAAGTTGAATTGTAATTAAAAAAAACACTGAAAATTAAGATGACGGTAAATAGTAGTTAAAAATTAATAAATATGGGTTACAATACTTCGTCTGAATAAAAATTAAATAATAAAACAATAACACTACCGTGCTGGCTTTACTGAAATTGTGATTAAACAAAATAAAAATTAGGATGAATGTAAATAGTAGTAAAAAATTAATAAAAATGGTTTACAATATTGATTGAATAAAAAAAATAAACAGTCATTGCAGTATGAAAGTAAAAAAAAATGTTAGCTTCTTTAGCGGTGATCAGTCAAATCAGTCCTTATAATACGATGTATTTTTGACGGTTAAGTCGTCCTACTTTGCCTAATCTTCTATCAATGCTGAGCATTTTTATCAATTGATTCTACAAATATGGGAATGAAGATCTGTTTCCATCGATGCAAATATTGTGATCGTGGGATATATGGAAACTACAGAGCGATCTCTATTATCATCAGCTGGCAATGCCAAATATCTTTGTTAATTATTTATATAAATTTTCTCTTTTACAAACATTTTAGTTATGATAATTTTCCCAAATATTTCAATTACTTTATCTTTTTCTCCAAACAATTATGTGTTCAGGTTGAATTTTCATGGTTCATTCCCATTAGGAATAAAGAAAACTAGAACTATCAATCATGTAGGACTTAGACTTGAATGGCACACTAGCTCTTACAGTGCCCCTCAAGGGCTCTTTGCCACTCTCTAATTACAGATCTGAGGTTTTCAAAATTATTATATTTAAAACCTATTCATGTATTTGCTTGTTGTTTTCTTGGGAAAATTATAAATGTTATCAATAGTTTTTAAATAAGTATTTGCAATATGTGGCATATTATCATTTACCATTCTAAGAAAAATTTGACACCAAGAACAGAAGACACAATTCCGTTTGTAAGAACTTTGCCCAGATTTCCAAGTTTTTTCAAATTTGCAAAGTTTAAAAAAAAAACAAAAAAAAAACAATTATATCATTTAGAAATTTTTTAAATGAGTGTTGAGTGACAAAAGATAAGAGAAAGTGGCAAAGCTTTACTTGTTGCTTTAAAAGCCTTCAATGCAGTTGAATTTGAACCTGCAACATAAGAAAATAAAATAATTGTTATAATATGATCACAATGATAATGTAACTTGAGCATACTTGAAAGTAATCAATATTTGACCCCCACAGGTGTTGAAAGTCATATCGACTGAACCCCGAGCTGCAGGTGGTGGGCTAGAAAACCAGCATGGGCGTTCGAACTCTATAAAAGTCACATAGGTGCTCTCAGAAGGCAGACAGAGAGAGAGAGGAGGCACCTAGGGTTGAGTCAAACACAAGACAAATTTCCCTGTTAAGAATCTGTCCGCTCTCATTATCTCTCTCCCACTCTTCATTCTCCGCCATGGCACGATGTATCTGATGCAATAAAAATATATCATCATATTTTTATAAACCAAGTCTCCAGTCTCCCTTTTTCTTGAAGTCCAAGATGGCTATACAACACAAGTAAAATAATATGACCAAAAGTGACTCACATTGCTTATTTATTACAGTACGTTGTCCACCAAACAATTTTAAAACAAAGGATAAAAGTAACTTTTTTAATATCTGATTAATAAGCCTGATTGACAGCAATTCAACAAATTCTAAAGATGCTGCTTATAATGTTGTCTTGCTTTGTTGTTCTTTCTGTTTTAGCTGTGGTTAGCCTGAATGCGTTTGGTTCATAACTGTATTTAGCGTGTTAAGAAAAGAGACCGAACAAGACACGTGTTGCTCAGGCCTGTGAAAATGTGAACCTTCCCCGTTCCCACTTCCAGTCCGTGTTTCTGGGACTGGAAATGGAATGGGGGCTGCTGGGAGCTTGCTTTGGCGTGTTTATTTATTATTAATCATGAACATTAATACATACCTGTATAGAGATTTATACATACATACATATATATACATCAATACATAAACATTACACTGCTAACCACTTGGAGTTTGGGTCAGAAGAAAGAGAAGTTTCTAATCCAGTTTTACTCATACCCTTTTCTATTATTTCTATGTCTCTATGCAGATTATTTATATTTTGTATTTCTATCCACCATACTTTTGTCACTCGTTCCATTTATCTGCAGTGGTGTATTCGATTGAGTAATACAAATCACTTCCAGTAATAATGTTGAGGAGGATATGAATAAGCATTAAAAACAACATCTTCCATACTTTCTCGTTTGTTAATCATATATTAATTATATGCCAAAGATTAATTTAAAATTCACTGACCTGCAAATTACTGAAGTTGCATAATAGTGAAGGCATTGGAACTGCTGAATTCTAAAAAGAATGGTCCTTCTTTTCCCGGGTGAAATGTGCAGGCCATCAGATTATAAACGCCGCCTGAGATGTTGTCAAGTTGAAGGATACAATATCCCGCTCTGTTTTTAAATACAAATCACATTAAAAACACAAATAAACATTTATTAACTGCTTCAAAAACTTGATAAAAAATATAATGATGAATAAAATTAAAGTAATTAAAATTTATTTTAAATTCTGTTTACAAGATTGGAAACAGCAAATATGAAGACAATCATTTAGAGAAAATAACCCCCCCACCCACCCCAAAAAGAAGACATTATTTTGTTTTCAGTATGTTTTTTATTATACAGGTCATGAGACAACATACAAATCCTTCTCAGGCTGAGTTTCTATACTAGGTAATGTTGTGAAGTATTTTTTCACTTTTATTTGCCTAGTTAGTATTTAGTTTTCAATTAAAAAAGAAAATAGAGAAAATGAAAAATGTTTTAATGTAATTTTTGTGAATAAAATGATCCTAATTTTTCCAAGAAGTCTTCTCTTCAAAGTGAGAACAAATATTCAATGAAATATAATTGATAGAACATAAAAAAGAAAAAGAAATTAAATGAGTAAATGTTGAAACAGAGACCTTCAATTACACATTTAAAATGTAATCTGATATCATTTATATAATTTTGTTATAATTTGGAGAGGAATTAAAGAATACTTTTTATAAATTCTATATTAAACAGAAAAATCAAAGGTAGGTGTATTTAATTCTTGTAAGACAATTGCAAAATATTAATATTATGAAATAAAATACCGACCGAAAATCTCCAGATGATTTTCTTTGAAATGCACCAGGAGCATTTGGAACATTCTCTGTAACCATAATCACTTCAAATCCCACAGAATATTGCCTGATAAATCAAAAGAAATTCTTTGTGAATTGGTATTTTTCAAATCTTTATATAAATATATTTGATTATTCTAGTCAGAATTTTTTCCAGCCACAAATCACAAATAATATTCAATATGGAGTGTAATCTTAACCTACTATGTTAGAAGTATATATGAGAAAATAAAATTATTTACCTAACAAAGGTAATGATGAACCTGGATGCTATTTTTATCTTGGCAGTGCTAGATAACCTCATTCTATGTATATTTCACACACAAATGTCAACATGCAATTATTTCTATGCTATTATAGATATGTTCACTAGACAATTTCACTTTTATTCAAAAATAGAAATCCAGAAAGCACTTTCCAGCAGCAAACAAAATTGGAGAATGTAACTATAAATCACCATATTTTCCTCAGAAATGAAAAATTTTAAGATGTTCACAACTTGCCAACTCTGTAATATCTGAACCTTCACTGATAAACTCAATGTGTACTCATCAACAAATTATTAACTCTGACATGAATGCGCAGATAAATAAAATTCAGCTTTCATATAAAAATGGTTGTAATGTTGTTCTTGTGTTTAGTGTCTTTGTTCGTTTTGTTGTTCTTTCTGTTGTAGCTGTGTGAGATTAGAATGCGTTTGATTCGTAAGTGTGTTAAGAAAAGAAGATGGAACGAAAGACACATGTTGATCAGGGCTATGCCTGTGTGGAACTGAGCCTTCCCCATTCCTACTGCCGGTCCACGCTTTCTGGGACCGGAAATGGAATGTGGGCTGCTAGGAGCTTGCTTCGGCATGTTTATTGTTTTAACCTAACATACATATACATAAACATTACAATGGTGACTTCTACTGAAACTTTTGATAAATGGTTAACCAGATGCAAAATCATAAATTCAGTAAATGATGAAACCAGACACAAGCAAACAACACATCTTTGCATATTAATTGAGAAAAAACAGTGTTTTGAAGCTAACAAAATGACTTGAAAACAAAAATTCACTGCATTAACTTCATCAGAAGAGTAAATTGAATCTAGCAATACTCTCTGATGAGCAACTTATCTGAATTCTGACCAGCCATCAATGTCAAAATGTTTACATCAGCTATAAGCTGTTAATTTTAGTAGCTGCTGCATCACAACATGCAGAAACACGTTTTCTTAGCAGCACCGCAAAAGTAGAGCTACCAAAAACATTCTAGAAGCTGCATAGTTGTAAAACTAAAACACATAGGGAAGAACAGAATGATTTATGGTATCCTCCACAAAGATGGAACAGATCAAACTACTGTCAGACAGAACATTAATAAGGCTGATGATGATCATCAGTTAATGTTTCTGAGGAATACAAGCCACCAGCGTATATGGTAACACCTCCACAAACTACTTGTACACATACAGAAGTATTTCAGCTGAGACACCGAGTGTATCAGAATAAAAAATATACTCAAAAAATCTCGACTACATCCAAAAACTCAATGATGGAATGCCACCAAACATGAGCCATTGAACATTTTCACCATAGCTTCATCAAGACTATTGATTATGTGTTGAAGAAACAAGAATCACCTCGACACCTTGATTCTCACAGAAACACAAAATTTATTGAACCAATAAAAATGTCTACTGACAGCAAACAGAAAAACTCAAATCACAGAATTTCAGCACATGACGTTCTTTGTATCACAAGAAATACTGTCATTGTATGGCAAAATATCAAACTGTAACTCAAAGCAAGTCTTAACTGACAAACAAAATCTTTCCTATCACACAACAAACATGTATTACACTGTAAAGATAAAAACTGTACAGAAATATCAACCTTTCATACAAACACAACTCAAGCTATAGCATGATTGAAACATAAACCAAAATAATCAGTGCCAAATACAAGCAAACTTTATTCAATGCTTTTCTTATTTCCACATACATATTTACAAACAAACATACTTATCTAACTGTCCTTCCTTTTTTTCTCTCTTTTAATATGACCATATATCGATCTGGGGGGAGTATTAATAATGACCATGTTCATTTGTCGAGTCGGGTAAATGACAATTTTACTTATGTTTAACAATAGAGATCCAGAAAGTGCTTTCAAGCAGCAAACAGAATTTGGTGGCAAAATAGTAAAATATATTTTCTGTCGAAACAAAATGTACTGCAGAAGACCCAGTTTGGGAACCCTTTCTCTGGAGCCTATCCAAACCTTTATAAACGCAAATAGGTATAATCAGTAGTACCACCCAGACAACGACAGGAAGATGTCCTTCAGCTACTTACCAACTTTCAACAGCAAGTTTGATAGATCCCTCAGATCCAACTAGACAAGTTATTAACATGTCAGCATATATATCTTGGTGTAACACAATTACAAATTCCTTTTTGTGCACCATAATATTGAAATTCAACAATGAACTTTATTCTCAACAATGAACACTCAAATATATTATTCAACAAATTGAACTTTGTACAGATGATTAATTTCAACCATATATATATGGTAAAATAAATCCTTGTATACTCCAATGTCTGCTTTTGTCAGGAATCAACAGGGAATGAAGATGCTACTATAAATAAGGGGATGTTATACTAATAACCACAAGTACTCTGTGGCATGCATACTTACTCAACATGATACACATAAAAATAGATGACTTCACTATAGACGAGCAATACATTTAAGCCTCACTTTTCTTTAGGATAACTGAAAGTAGTGGACTGTCATTACATTTAGTCAAAAATAACTCACATAAAAACCATTAGTCTCTACAATTTGGTTGATCCCAATAATAGAAATTACCTTTACACTCTAAAGAGGATCAGACTCTAAATGTATTGTATAACTTTAAGAAAAATCCTTAACATTCTAACTATTCTACATAAATAAGCTTTTATAATTTGTCCTAACATATCAATCCTAATGTTAAATTGTAAAAAACTGAGTTGGTATTAATATTAAATATTTAAGGTCTGTGATTGTGTTTGGAAACTTACTTGGGACCCAGAAGTTCAATGAGTAAATGATTTGATGTGCTGTTGTTATCAATTTTTATTTGATAGATTGGGTTGGACTTGTGCGTTTCAGGGTAGTTGCTACAGCCACCAGCAGATCTTCCTTTCCAGTGACCTGTGATCTGTATAGAAAATATCATTATCAAAGATAGAAAAATTGTTTTAAAATAAAATCAAAAGAGAATTTGAATACTTAGATACTTTTATTGTATTATTATATTAAATATTGAAATATGAACACAAATTCAAAGTCTAATTCAAATGTTAACTTCTATTGAGAATATGATAACGGTTTTGTCATATAGGTCAATAAAATACCTCTGTCAATATGTGTGTGCACGTGCGTGCGCAGATCAAAATACATCACTTAGCAGGTATACTGCTGTTCTAACAATCGATAACATCTATCAGAAGCTGTGATCACAGTACTTTCAGGTGCTAACTCATTCAGGCACATCTTGCATGGTATGTAGGTGTCTGGTTAACTCATAGGAAGGAATATTCATCAATAATAATGATAAGAAAGAGGCTATAACAAGAAAACAATGAATATATGTGATTTATGAGATGGAGAGAACTATATGTATTGCCTTTAACATCAGTATTTAGAAATATGTATGCATGCAACAATGCTTAAATATATTCATCTTGGAGACATCTATGTTTTACAACTGGATGCTTTTTGTGTCAATAACCATTTTTAATTTTATAACAGTCCAAAATGGATGATAAAAAGTGCCCTGGCTTGCCAAATATTGTCCAGGAACTATTCAACTCATAGAGGTATTTTACAAACTAATACATTCAATGTTAAGTCTAGCTAATTTGACACAAGGTCACAAAAGCCACATACAAATAAAATATCTGAAAGCATAACCCAGATAACAAGGAATGCCATGGACATCCTCATTTTAGTATAGTGGAGCAGTACAGTCTATAGACAAATTCCCACTGTTAAGCCTGTTATTCTTACAAATCCTGGCTCAAGTATGACTGTTAAGAGAGCAAATTGAAATTTGTGGATAAAATAAGAAAAACCAGTCTGGTTAGTCACTCAATAGGAACTGTCACATGACCAACGTCTTTTGGCAGCATGCAGTGTTGGGTGATCAATTAAAAAATTTGAAAAAGGAGAGATCAATGAAAAAATTATTTCTCTCGCCTTTTGTTGGGCAGTGATCACTAAAAAAAAGTCTGAATTTTCACAAAACAAGCGGACACAAACTAAGGGATCAATTTAGCATAAACTTATATTGCAAATAGACACCCCACCACTAAACACCTATTATGGGGAGTAAATGTTTAAATTTTCAGCCCTCTAGCTCTATTGGTACAGCCTGTACGCGTCATACATACATACATAGCCAGCCAGACCAACTTAAAAACTGAAGAGAACTATGTTGACTGTTTTGGTTGATGGATTTAACATTAATTGCCATAGAAAATAAGTGAGGATAGTTGTTAGAGCAACTCACCTTTTTATCATATTCCTTCTTGTAAGGGTCTGTGATTTTTGTCAGCAAAAACTCACAAGTAGAATACACACGTAATGTGTAATAAATGGAATTGTTTTTTTCATACTGGGAAATGGTGAGTGTGTAGGAGGTGCTGCCTTTTTCCTGCACTATTTTGCAAAGATAATGTGGGCTATTGATTCGGACTCCATCAATGAAAGGAGGAGGGTCATCTACAAAACAACATTGAAAACATCAATAATGGTTCTAATGACAATAAAAATTATTTTTTGAA
The DNA here is from genome assembly GCA_006491835.1 of Architeuthis dux. Lineage (NCBI taxonomy): Eukaryota > Metazoa > Mollusca > Cephalopoda > Oegopsida > Architeuthidae > Architeuthis > Architeuthis dux. The sequence goes on along the minus strand of VCCN01002099.1, from coordinate 18,619 downwards.
AGTACTCCATGAAAAGTAAATTTATTTTGCTATTTAATTATTGTGACAATATCATTTTTACATGCAGAGAAGAACATTTATAGTGAGATTATTCAATGATTTGATCAAAAATTAATAATATTTCATCTTACTGGATGTATAAATTGATTCATGCTGATTTGAATCGGGTGATGAAAGCAGTTAAAACAGTTGGTGTTAAAAACAGACATACAAAGGTACTTAACCAAAGAACACCTTTATACACTCTCTCTTTAACAATTAATATGTCAATTAATGTTGATATCTTGTTTAATTTAGAAAGCCTATTCAATAGTTTTTCTATAATTTTATTGTCCTTTCTTAGACATTTGTAGAGTAATTTTATAAGCCAAATAAAACATTAACAGTAATAAAATATTGGCAAAGTAGGATGACACAACCTTCAAAAATGGATTGGATCATAAGGACTGATTAGACAGATCACCGCTAAAGAAGTTAACATTTTTAAAACTTTTGTACTAAGCTAGCACAGCAATGACTGTTTGAGTTTTAGTAAAATAATGATTATTTTTTAAAAATTTTTATTAAATCATTAATTTTTGACTACTTTTTACATTCATCCTACTTTTTAGTTTGTTTAATCACAATTTCAGTAAGGCCAGCATGGCAGAGTTATTGTTTTATTTGTTTATTGTAAAACATTTTAAACATTGTGATTTTTTAAAAAAATACTAAAAATTAAGATGTGGGTAAATAGCAGTCAAAAAATAATAAAAATGGTTTACAATACTTGCTTTAATAAAAAAATAAAATAATCGTTTTTTACTAAAACACAGTCATTGTCATGCCAGCTTAGTATGCAAGTAAAAAAAATGTTTGCTTCTTTAGCGTTGATCGGTCAAATCAGTCCTTATAATGAAATCCATTTTTTACCATTAAGTCTAAATACTTTGTCAAAATATTTTCATTTATGATACTGTCCTATTTCAATAGCAGAACATCAATTACTTTGATTATTAATGATGTCATTAAATTCACTAAAGAGTGTTGTTCCTAAAATATACTCTTATAATAATCAATTATATCTTCTAATATGGTCAAATAGGAATTTAAAATTTGGAATCTTCTTTTTTTTGTCACAAGCCTTTGTCAGTTCATTGATTGTAAAGGTTTAGTTCGAAATATCAGCTTGTGCTGCCATGCTTTAAAAAAAGTCATACAACAAAAATATTTTGTAATTGGCAATGGCAGGAATCTCAGCATGAATCAAAGAAAAGCAAAGATAGCTAGTAAAATATTAGCTCTTATTTCAACATTTAAAAAAATAATAAACCCATCAACAATGAATGAATTTGATTAAATATTTTGGCAAAATATATAACCTCATATGCCCAGAAGTTTTATTCTATTTAGTCATGAATGATCACATACTCAAAGATTAGAATGCTTCTGTCTTAATTTAGCAGTGACTAAACATTATTTAAATTATTTGTTCAAGAGGATAACAGATTCTAGTTATTCCTACTCTTTCTCTGAGCTTGAACTAAATCTTCCGATCTTCAAGAAAAGCCAAGGTTTTTGCTTACAGCTTGTGGCATTCCATCATAACATGCAACTCAAAAACATTGTTCGGCAATGTAGGATGAATTAACCGTCAAAAATGCATCTTAAGATGCATTTTTGACGGTTAGTTGACAATTTAATTGTTTTTTTAATTACAATTCAACTTGGTTTTAGTAAAAAAGCTATTATTATTTGTTAAATCATTTTACACATTGTGATTTTAAAAAAACTACTAAAAATTTAGATGAATGTAAATAGTAGTCAAAAATTATATAAGAAATCAAGTATTGTAAACCATTTTTATTAATTTTTGACTACTTTTAAATCACAATAAAATGGTTTAACAATAATAATAGCTTTTATTTTTACTAAAACCAAGTTGAATTGTAATTAAAAAAACAACTAACAGTTAAGATGAAGGTAAATAGTAATTAAAAATGAATAAAAATGGTTTATAATACTGTCTAAATAAAGATTAATTAATAAAATAATTGATCGCTTTTTTTTTTTACTAACACCAAAATAATAACACTACCATGCCTGCCTTACTAAAATTGTGATTAAACAAAAAATTAGGATAAATGTAAATAGTAGTCAAAAATTAATAAAAATGGTTTACAATACTTGATTTAATAAAAAAATAAAATAAAATAATTGTTTTTTACTAAAATTCAAACAATCATTACTGTGCCAGCTTAGTACAAAAGTAAAAAAATGTTAGCTACTTTAGTGGTGATCGGTCAAATCAGTCCTTATGATGCAATCCATTTATGATGGTTATGTTGTCCTACTTTGCCGAAAATTGTTAACATGAAGATGAAGTTTCTCAGGAATTCATCTTGTATTTCCTATTTTACCCATTGTTCTACTTTTGCAAGCAGACTTGGGTCAATTTAAATTTCTGTTGATCAGGATGCTGTTTTTTAATGTAACATCCCTCATTCCTTGAACATAGATGAGGATTTCTACAAAGACACAGTTTAGACTGCTGGAATTTTTAGATAATCATTCATTCGGATACTGACCAAGTTTGATGTAGCTTAACTTTTTCTTGCTATATTTATTTGCTTTCTACAAAGAACAAGAAATTTTCTTGTACTTCTAAAATGTGTTATTTGTACATGAGTAGTGGAACTCACAATATGTGGTCTACTTTAGAGTCATAAAGTGTGAACAAATTATTATTTTCACCAACCCATTGAATGTGATTTTTTTTTTATAGTTCTATATGTTCAAGTTGTTCAATGAAAAGACGTATATAAACGTCTTTTCATAATAACATGAAATATATGTCTTTTCTGTAATAATTTAAGTCATTATTTGATTTACTTTTTCTAAATGATGACCATTTTCTTTGTTTTTAACTACTGGAAAAATCTTCAATGTAAAGTTAAAAAAGTTTATAAATAATATAAATTTTATATTAACACCACTAAATTTTGCATTAAATTGTATAGACTTTTATTTCAGGAAATGATTTCATTTCAAATTTGATGATTTTGTAGAGCTGTAAGCATATTGTCAATATTCTTACAACAAATGTTTTAGAAATATTCCCTTTGTAATATGATATGCCAGAGTCATTTATATAAATTAGATATTTGTCCTGCTTACAAAAGGCATTTTAAAGGAATTTAGCACTACCATAAAGACAACATGTATTAAATCAAGGCTCCAGCCTTTAACACTGACCCCAGCATTGGGGTAATTTTTAACCGGCCTTAGAGCTAGGCCGATGAACACTTGAAAGAAATCTTATGAGGTTTACTGATACACAACATAAGGAACCTTTTTAAGCATTGTCAGGTCAACCCTGTTACAAGAAATCTTGACCAACTGGTTTGTATTCTTTGTTTTGAATATTCTCTTCGCCAGCAGTAGCTTCCCTTTAGTTGTTAATTGGTATTGCCGTAATCTTTCCTTTTCGTTAACTTGAATGCTGTTAGCAATATTATAGTCCTGTATGTTTGGGGTTAATTCTGTTTTTGAATCAGGGTGGAAAAATCCCAACAATTTTACTAAAAATCAAAACACTATGACAATAGCTAATCCAGTATTGTTCATCTCAAAATACTTACAAGGGTAAAACACTTTCTTTCCTCCACTTTTGTAAACTAAAAGTGTAATAAACTCCCGGTTATTGGCAAAATCATCCTAGAAAAAAATAAGGAAAAATAGTATTCAGAAGTCACAAATTTTAAAAAATTATTATAACATTTAGAAACATTTACCAGAAACTAAATACAGGCAGTCCTCGAGATTCATCCATTTGACTTTCATACACTTTGGACTTTCGGACTCATTAACACCCCTAATTCAATTTCCGTACAGTAAAAAATTTGGACATTTTTTACTGAACTGCATTAGACCTAGGAAATTTATGCTTTTGTTTCTTCATTTTCCACCTAATTTTTAAGGGCACAATATGTATCATAAAATGCTTGAATAATAATATATTGTATGCAAACATTGCTTTTATTTATTGCAGGTTTGTCTAAAATAGGCTAGAGAATCGTTCATTTATGAAAATTAATAAATGGGATATCATATATGTATGATTCAAGATTCGGAAATTCAACTTTCGTACAGTTTTTCAGTAACGCAACCAGTACGAAAGTAGAGGATAGCCTGTACTTGATAAAAACCAAATATCTGGCAAAAGAGTGCAGAGCCAATCCCAAATGTGTATGGAAGTACACCCGACCTGCAAACAAAATCAGGATCATGTTCCAATCAAGCACCCTAAATCATTGCAAATCGAAAAGGATGCTTTTTTCCTTGACACATCAGCAGTGTTAGTTACCAAGTTAAACAAAGTCTGCATGTTGATATTGAAAATACTCGGCTGAACTGGTGTCGCTAGTCTGTCTCTGAAATGTTCGAAGTTACTTACATTTGATAAAAAATAAGTTGTTTATAGGTTTCTTTGTTTTTTAAACTAACAAACTTTCGAAGTTACTAAGATACTTTCTTCCGAAAAAATTAAAAACTATTTTTGGTGCTTTCAATCTAAGTATATTTTTGTGCTTATTGCTTATTTGTGATTTTAGAGTTTAAATTTTACAGTATGTCAATAACTGTATTCTTAGTTAGCGTATCTGACTGCCAACTCCTATGACATGAGTTCAAACCATGTCAGATCTTCAGTGTTATTTTTATAAATTAGTTTTGTTCAATCACCAGTTCTGACTTTGACCGTCTTCTCAGAAAGCTCCGACCAACCTATTTTTTAACGAATAAATAGTTTTTAGTTTTTAATTCTTTCGGAAGAAAGTATCTTAATAACTTCGAAAGTTTGTTAGTTTAAAAAAAACAAACAAACCTATAAACAACTTTTTTTTTATCTAATAACATTTCAGAGACAGACTAGTTCAGCCAAGTATTTTAATAATCAACATGCAGACTTTGTTTAACTTGGTAACTAACACTGCTGATGTTTCAGTGACGTCACCGGTGTCAAGGAAAAAAGCATCCTTTTAGATTTGTAAAAATTTAGAGTGCTTGATGGGAACATGATCCCAAAATCCAAACCAACATACCTAACCTGTGAAAAACTGATGGTAGCTATACAGCCACTAATAAGGAAATTGACGAAACATTAAATGAGCAATACTACAGATCTTTCACCAAGGAAGACCTGTCTAATGTTCCCACCATACCTCCCTAATCGATATTGACTGAATATCTAGACAAGATCACAAAAGTGACGCTGATGTAATGGAGATCCTAAAAGAATTACAGTCTAACAAATTTCCAAGTCTTGACAACATACACTTGACTGAGATGGCAGACACACTAGTCATTCCACTCACTATCATATACCAAAAGAGTATAGAATCAAGTGAACTACCAACACACTGGAAAGAGGCAGCCATCAGCCCAATATTCAAAAAAGGTGATAGAAGTGATCCAGGGAACTACCGTCCTGTTTCTCTAACCTCTATTACTTGCAAAATACTGGCAAAAATAATAGTCTCCAAAATCATCAAACACATAAAATCTAACAACATGGCATGGATTTACACAAGGAAAACGTGTAACCACAAACTTATTGGAGACCTTAAATATTTGGTCAGAATCCCTGATGCACAATATCCCAGTAGATGTCCTATATCTTGACTATAAAAAGGCTTTTGACACAGTTCCACATATGCACCTTATTAACCAAGTGGAGAGCTTCAGTATTACTGGACAAACGCTGCAATGGATTAGATCATTCCTGACCAACCGCCACCAGAAAGTTTGGGTAAATGGAGAAGAGTCATCCTGGTCCCCAGTCATCAGTGGAAACCCTCAGGAATCCAATACTGTTCTCACTGTTTGTGAATGATCTGCCAAGGGATATCCGTACCCTCATAAGTATGTTCATTGATGACACAAAGATCCACTCAGCGTTAACGTCTGATGAATCTGGAGACCTAGTTGTGGAGGACCTCAGCACATTGCAACAGTGGGCCAAATCTATGCAGATGAAATTTCATCCCGACAAATGCAAGGTCATGCACCTAGGTAGAAACAACAGAAAAAGGAACTACACCATGATTAAAGATGACGGACAACAACACACACTGAAGGAAACTACAGTGGAGAAAGATATTGGTGTTTATATAGACTACTCACTTAACTTCACTGTGCAAATATAAAACAAAGTGAATACAGCAAATAAAACACTCGGCTACATAAGACACTCATTTAAATTCATCGATGAGGCGAGCTTCCTACTCTGTACAAGTCTCTGGTATGGCCCCATCTGGAGTTTGCTTCCTGCATATGGTCTCCTAACCTGAAGTACAACTCAGATGCCATAGAAAGAGTTTAGAGGAGAGCCACCAAGATCATTCCAAGATTGGGAAATATATCCTACACTGAAAGATTAAAACAACTTAATCTAGAAACCCTTGAATACAGAAGAAAATGTGCGGACCTACTAGGGGTCTATAGAATCCGGAACAACATACATAGAGTGGATACTGACATTCATTGCTCAAAATGCCTGGATAAGAAAATTCTGACTTCATCTATATACAGTAAAACCAGAGGACACAGCCATAAATTACAAATTCAGACCTTCACTAGTGTTAGAAAAAATACCTCTCGGCAAGAGTGGCAAACACATGGAACAGCCTATGTGAAAAGACAGTCACATCTGAGAAAATCAATATTTTAAAAAATAATCTTTGTTCTGATATCGATCATACCAAATTTAACTACCATTTTTCTTATTAGTTTAAACCCAGACCAAATACACTGAAGCTGACTTAATGATGCAATTAACTGCTGTAAAAAAAAAAAGCCTATTTCAAGTATATTCAAGTATAAAATCTTGTCTGAATTTTGTTAGATGAGTTGTTTTAATCATTATATGTGAGATTAGTTTGGACTATCTTCCTCATCATTGTTTTGCTTTTTTTCTTCAAAGCATTTCAGCCATGATCCCTCCTACCTTCCTCTGATGTCTGTTGCATTCTGGAATGTCATCAAATCTTGCTCAGGGAGGGGATACACTTCCTGTCTCACACAATGTCCAGTGTCTGCATCAGAGTGTTCTTGGGATTGTCCTGACCTCTGCAAACACACAGATGCAGACACTGAATGTGATATGTATGAGAGGAGAAGCACATGCCTCATCAGAGCAAAATTTGACAACCTTCCAGAAAAAAACAGATATCAGAGGAGGGCTGGAGGGTGTATGGCTGAAATGTTGCAAAAAAAAAAACTCAAATAAAACAACAAAGATAAAGAAATTAGTCTGAACCAACCCCACATACAATGATTAAAAACTTTTTATTTGTCAAAATAATAATCTTGAGCTTGAATTTAATTATATACGTGACAAGTTACTTTTAAGATAATTTTTTTTTAAAACAAATCAGAGTATTATCTAATTCCATCTGAGCGAAAATTTCAGCGTGAAATCAACACATGAGAAATTGTTAAAATCTGAGAAAAATCAGCATATTATTTTAATAAAATTATCAATACTTATTTATTAAAGTACGAATTTAAAAAAAATAATTTTCCATTCCAAATTTCCGAAAAGAATAATTTTTTTTCATATGAATTTAGTTTTAGTTTTATTCAATTAATGATAATTCAGACTTTCGATTTGTGAAAAAAGTTTTTTTCGCTCAATAGTTTTTAAAAAAAAAGATTTTTCATTATTTTTATCGATTTATACTGATATTTTTTAAATGTATATTTTTATTCTTTCTATATCGCGGTTCAACTGAAACTTATATAAAAATATTATAACAAGAACGAATAATTAAATATAGGGAAATGATGAAAAAATATTTACCAGCTGTATTTTTCATATAGTTTATTTTGTTTTTTGTTTATATAAATTGACCACTATTTCAAATTATGGGAGCTGTAGATGACAATATGTCTTTTTTTTGCACCGCGTAGCTGTCGTGCATTTTAATCTTGTTTATTTTTTCCACTCCAATATATGTGTACTACATTGTCTACCATACATTTTTTAAATCAGGTGTTGCTTACATGCTTGAAATCTTTTTTCATTTTGTTCATACCCAACTATTGAAAAGGTCATCTTTTTCACTGTCATTCCTGATTTAATCCCTTTATTTTGTTAAAAAGTCATTTTTTTAAAATTGGAAAGAGATAGAATCTACTGGACATTAAAAAAAGAAAATGGAATATTAGGTAGTATATTTGACTAAATCATCACTAAATGGGTTTCAAATTCATGGTAAACAGTTAACATGCTACGCAGAGGTTAACACATCATTTTCTTTTATTTCTCCTATCAATCAGTATATTAGTATACTTGTAAAATCAGAAAGCCCTGGGTAGTATAAAATAGATGCAAAGACATAATTTTTAGTGTTCACAAAAAAAAAGAGATTAAAAAAAAGTAATCAAAGAAAGAGTCAAATATGACTAGGTAATCCTGCATGCATTTGGAATTATTTGTGTTGTTATTCAATTATTAGACATATTTTCAACAAGGGAAATTATGAATCACTGCCATATATGATGTGTTGGGGGGGGGGATCAATTAAAAAGTTACTTCTCTCGCCTTTTGTTGAACTGTGATCACTAAAAAAAGGTCTGAATTTTCAAAAAATAAGCGGGCACAAACTAGGTACCAATTTAGCATAAACTTACATTGCATATCTGAACCCCCTCTAAAAACTTGTTATGCGGTGGGGGGGATTTACAAAAAAACCCCCAAAAAACCCAATAAACTATGAAAATGAAAATTATTTTCAATTTCAGTGTTCTGGATGTTATAAATGTTAAAATTCTAAAACTTCAAAATCTTTTCTTTCTTAAAAACCTTAAAATTTCAAAATCAACGTTTTTATGAATGTAGTTCCATCTTGTGTATGTCTTCTAATGCTTAGGCCATTTTTAACCCCCCCCCCAAAAAAAAAACAAACATTTGGGCAAAGTCCGGCTACATAGATACATATAAATGTCAGAACACATGAATAACCTAAACTCAGCAATAGACCAGTGTTGTGGGTAGTGGTGATTAATAAATTAAATGATGAAATAGAAAGGATGACTGATTGCTGACAAAACATTTTACTTGGGGCAACAATTATCATGCAATGACAAGATGCTTAATTGTACAATCAGATGACCAATATGTAATTTATTTTAAAATTAGCTTCTTTTTCTGCAGAGAAGAATAAATAGTCCATCAACATTAAACACTGTTACATAAATAGAATGTACAGTATTGACCATAAATAAGTACAACCCTACCACTATGTTATAGAAATTTAATTTTCTTCTATATCAAACATAGCAGGATTTTAATATTTCTAGTGGAACATTACACAATCAAAATGGATATTATCAGGTATTATTTATGATCAAACAGAATTTAAATGCTGGAGAGTTTGGTCATAAATAATACCTGATAATAACTGTTTTGATTGTGTAATGTTTCACTAGAAATAGTAAAATCCTACTATGTTTGGTTTAGAAGACAATTAACTTTCTATTAAAAAGTGGTGGGGTGTACTTATTTATGGGCGATACTGTATATGGACAAAAGTGAAACTTACAATATTATTATCAAGGTAAGCAAAATTAATATTACCTTGTCAGTAATATGCCTTGTGAGAAGAATCCACAGAGCTGATGGCTGTGTAGCTCGTACTTCTAGATGGTATTGTGGGTTATCACTGATATTGTAATTGTCCTTTTTGGGACCTTCTTTTGCAAGCCAAGCACTGTAAGAAAAAAATTTCTAAAACTAAACTATGAAAATCAAAAATACTTTCAATTTCAGTGTTCTAGACATTATAAAATATTAAAATTTTAAAAATTAAAAAAAAAAACCTTCAAATTTTAAAATTAACAAAATTTTATTATGAACATAGTTCTGCCTTATGTATTGGATTGATGTATGCCTTCTGATGTACATGTTACGGCTGTTTAGGCCATTTTAAACATCCCGAGCCTTCTTTGATATCCTTTTTCTTTGATCATATTTTATTATAATGATATTTTGATTACAATAATAAAAATGTCCATGGATCTTACCTGTGTATGCAAGTAGTATACTTAAATAACTCTGGGTTCCAATTGATATGTATGACATCATAGAAGCGGATTATAGAGTCATAGTCAATCCAGAAAACTCCTAAAAATGAAAAAGAAAAAAATATATACTGGTCACATTTTTACCTGCTTTATACTGTTAACGTATCTTTTTAATAAAAGTAGTATTATTATCTCTGCCAACACAGTTGTGTTAGATATTAGGAAGCCATGAACGAGGGTCACAGATTTGACCCCCACAGGTATTGAAAGTTATAAACAGGATATCAACCAAACCCCAAACTGCAGGTGTCGGGAACCGGAAGGACACACCAGGTGTTGGAAAATCATAAACAGGATATTGATTAAATCCTGAGCTGCAGGTGGTGGGCTGGAAAACCAGTGTGGGCATTCAAACCTCATAAAAGTCACAGAAGTGTCCTCAGAAGGCAGAGAGAGAGCAACCTTGGCTTGGGACGAAGACAAGACCAATTTCCCTGTTGTCAAGTATGCCCTGCTGTCTAAGAAAAGTTTGTAGGCTCTCGTTATCTCTCACCCATTCTCCATTCTTCGCCACTGCACAATGTATCTGATGCAATAAAAGTATATCATTATATTTTTATAAACCAGTTTTCTTTTTTCTCAAAGTCCAAGATTTTTCTAGCGGACACATGGCTATACAACAGTTAGAGATGTATTTGGTCGTGTCTTTCCGTCTATCCGCGTGTCTGTCCACAAGACATCTCTGTGATGTCCCTCTGGTGACATAAGGGAGCAAACTCCTCGAGTTACCTCCCTTGCCACAACCCATAAGACGGAAGTGAGTTCCCGGTCATGCACCGGGAAAACCGGGGTAAAATAAAGAGAATCGCACCTCTCTGACAGTGATCGGTAAACATCACATTTGTCTTTGTCCTTTGTTTCATCTTTCCCTTTCAGTGAGATTCCCACGAGCTGGGAGACACTACAATCTCCAAAAGTTTTCTATGGCATTTTGTGAAAGGGTGGATAATAGGCGACAGAAGAAGTGATTAAATTTTGGGGCGGATCCAGGAATTTCTTTTTGATTGAGAGATATTTTCCCCGTATTTGTATTTCATACATTTATGTATATGCTCATGTCTGTCCCCACGATATCTCCAAAGCTTCTCAATGAATTTCAATGACATTTTGTGGAAGGGTGGGCAATGGTTTATGGAAGAAATGATTACATTTTGGGGTGGATCCATACACAATTACTTCCCTTGACAATGGCGTTGGCAGAGGTATGTGCTCTCTGAGTGCTTTCTAGTTATCAAGTTTGTTAGTTTTTGAAAACATACAATTTTGCCTAAAAGAACAAATTTAGAAAAAACATTTAATAATTCACTAAATCAGTCACTATTATATCAAAGATAATCTCCTTACTATAAGTAGGGTTAAACCATTTCATTTTTTTGCCACCAATTATTCTTTTAAGAAGACCATTTTTTATACAATCTTAAAAATTTCTTGCTACTCTTATTAGCTTTTATCATTGTGGTATTTTTAATGTTTACTATGACCTTGAAGAGAACATTCATGTTACTAATATAGGTTGTTTAAAATAAATATTGAGAATGCTAAAAATAAATAAATATGTAAAATAAAGAAAGACAAACTCTATTGTATGTAACTTGGTTTGAAACAGCAACTTTGCTTATGTGGTCCAATTAAATGTTGAGTTCATACTTACTTAGATGTTATTCTTTGCAATTTTCTGTCCTTCAATATTTATCTAAGTATATAAACATACAAACTTATATGTATGCTTGTTGGTTTGGAACTTAATGCTTAATGAAAACTAATAAACTGATGGTCAATATTACATAGGTTGTAGCCTGCAAGAGCATCACTAATAGGTTTACAATTATTATACAATTTTTTTACTAAAATGTTAATAACAGAGAACATACCAATCTATTAGGTATGAACAAAATGGCTGAAATTTTCGAATCTGGTAAAAATCAGCACATAATTCGATTTTAATAAAATCTTCGATACTTATTTATTAAAGGACGAATTTTTAAAAAAATAATTTTCTATTCCAAATTTTGGAGAAGAATAATTATTTTTCATATGATTCCTACCCCACCATTTATTAATTTGATGATTTATTTATTTTATATAATCATATTTTTATTGATTTCCTCGAGATACTAATTATGTTTACCTTTTGTAGAATAATATCCAGGAACTGCTGGAACGGAACACATACTTTGGGATTGTAATCAAGTAAACAAGTAAAATAATTTTTTTTCAATGAATTTTTAGCTTTATTCGATTAATTATAATTCAGGCATTTGATCGGTGAAAAATTTTTTTTCACTCTATATGTTTAAAAAAAACAAAAACATTTTTATCGATTATTTCAATATTTTAAAAAATTCTTAGGTATATATTTATTATTCTTTCTATATTGCGGTTCGACTTAAACTTATATAAACATATTATAATAAGGATGAATAATTAAATATAGCGATTGTAGTTTTCATATATTTTATTCTGTTTTTCGTTTATGTAAACTGACCGCTATTTCAAATTATAGGAGCTGCAGACGACAACATACCTTTTTTTTTGCATGGCACAACTGTGGTGCATTTTAATCTTGTTTATTTTTTCCACTCAAATATATGTGTACTACATTGTCTACCATACATTTTTTAAATCAGGTGTTGCTTACATGCTTGAAATCTTTTTTCATTTTGTTCATACCAACCAATCTATTAATATTTTTATTGAGATGATCATAATTAGATTCTACGAAGTTAACAAGAGGCTATCAGTATAATACAGGTGATATGAAAAAGTATGTTTCCAACATGCTAGCCTACTGTAGTTACTTGTTATCATCTGTAACAAGAGTGACTCAGCTTTGCTCAATAATGATATTCTGAGTGTAAGCTGTAATTCAAGTCAGTGCAGCTAAATGTTAATCACTGCTACCAAAGGTTTAGGTTATTCATGTGTTCACACATTTATATCTATCTATCTATGTATCTGGACTTTGCCCAGCCCTAACCATTAATAGTAAAAACTTGAAATTTTGTACATACTCCCCTCAATGAGTAGGGAAAATGCTTTTTTTATTATTTTTTGAACCCCCCAAAGTAAGGTTTTAGAGGAGGGGGTTCAATTTTAAATGTAAGCTTATGCTAAATTGTCACTAGTTTGTGCCCGCTTGTTTTTTGAAAATTCAGACATTTTTTAGTGATCACAGCCCAACTTTTTAATTGATCACCACTAACACAGGTGGCAGTGATTCATAATTTCCCTTGGAAAGCTAGTTTTTATTTATGATATACCACCATGGAAATCTCCCAGGTAATAGAGTAAAATTTACCGTTGTCATATGTTTGAGCACTTTGAGGGTCATAATTCAAAATCCTTTGTAATTCAGGTGACCAGTGTTTGGTGTCCTTCTCAGAATAATTCCCCTTCCATCGCAGATGATTCCATGGATTCTTCAGCATGATCAATTTGAGACCCTGTCATATGCAAAATAACTCAATTTACTGCACATATACAAAATACATAGGTCTGGTTCACTTTCCCGTAGTTCATCTTCCTGAATGTTGATTGGTCACTTTTTTCATAGTTTACTATTCTTAAAAAACACTGGTTAACCTTTTTTTTTTCTAAAATTACTGCGATGGAGTATGTTAATGTTTATAATTGATGGGGAAAACAATATTCATGAAGAAAAAAAAAGGATTTTATGTATAACTGTATATGTCTGTAACGTGATTTATGAAAGAAAAAAAATTGGACAGCGTAGATTATTTTAACATATATTGGCGAAAATTTATGAAATAAAGCAGTACTAATATAATTTATGTATTTACTTCTGTTTTTCTTTCATGAATTCTCTGATTTTCTTTTTAGCCATTTCTATTTTATTAAAAAAATTTGAGATACTTAAAAAATGTAAATTTAAAAAAAATTAATCTTGCTTTTTCGAACAAGGTTTTAAAAATAAAAAAATCGTAAGTAATTGTTTGTGCTATCATTGAGCTTATTTTTCACACCTGATGTTAAAAAATTCATTTTTGCAAGAATATATATTGTAATTACTAAATCTTATCGTAAATAAACACCACATTTACAATAGATGCTTTTTTTCCCCTCAATTATAAACATTAACATACCCAAAACAGTAATTTTAGAAAAAAAAAAAGTTAACCAATCTTTTTTGCAAATAGTAAACTATGAAAAAAAGGGACCAATCAATGTTTGGGAAGATGAACTTCAGGAAAATGATTGCCACCCAATGTTTATAAACTCAAAGGATGAAGATAACTTGGAAAAACATACTCATTATCAATATTTGATAAACAAAAAAGCATATTTTTCAGAGTTATTTTCATTCTTTATATGTCAACTAGCATAGAACCTGTAAAAAAATGACAGGATTATTTATGTATGCATCAACACTTCTGTGCTCTCTGCCTAGAATCAAAGTGTCGCTCCCTGGTCTTCTGCCTAGAATCAAAGTGTATTATCTGTGCACTCTAACGGAAGTTATGGAGAGAGAAACAAAGAAACAAACAGAAAATGTCACACTGTTCATTATATAGATAGACTGATGTGTGATGTGTAATGTTTCTGCACTTACACAAACTTCATCGACTGCTCTATGCTACCATTTGTCTAAATATAGACACAAAGGTCAGATTTTGTCATTCAAGTAACCTTTTGATTGGCTGAATATTAAATAGGATCTTATGGAAATAAGAGTAAACTGTAACAGCCTTGCCAGCATGAATTAGAAATAAAGTTTCTTCAAATAATTATTTTATCAAAATATTACTATAAAATAACATTCAAAATCAATATAATTTTGTAAACAGCAAAAATATACCTTAAAGAATTTATTTTACTAAATATAAATTACTTGCATGAACAGTAATTAGTCCACTATTTTGAAAAAGGTAAATTTTGTTACGATATTGCAATTAATTGTTTAATATTGTTGTTGATAATTTATACAGCCACATAACCAAAATCTTGGATGAAGCAAGTTAAGAATATGGGTACACATACAACAGTGCGGTCCAAAGATTAAAGACAAAAAAATTATTTCCCTTGAATACATGAACATAGACGAAAATTCCTTACATAAAAATTGTTTTTGATTGCACAAGACGAGGTGAGAAAACAACAAAAAGAGAAAGATTAAAGTGCTTATTAGGTAAAAAAGAAACTTCATATAACTCATCACAAATAAATTTCTTTTTATTTCTATTTCAAAGACAAAACTAAGTAAACTTGTGGAGTAAAAATAATTTTAAAACGAAAATCATAACCAAAACGGTTGTGTACAACAGTTTTGTGTCACGTGACTAATCATCCTAAAATTATTTTAATACGTACAAAACAATTAAATAACAAAGTTATTTTATAATTTATTTTAATAGGTTTTTAATTTTAATTTTAATACAACATTGTAGCCAGTAAATATAACTAGTAACAGCAACAAAACTTCAGCTATCTATGTAAAGTTTTTTAAAATAATAGTTTGTATTTTTTTAAATTTAATTATTTTAATTTAAAAAAGGTTTTCTCTTTGAAATGGTCATAAATAAATGGAAATTTATTTGTGATCAGCTATATGTAATTTTTTTTTGCTTGATATGCATTTTAATCTCTCTCTTTTGTTGTTTTCTAACCTTGTCTTACGCGATTGAAATTTTTTACGTATGGAATTATTTTCGTGCATGTCCATGTATCCAAGGGGAATAACTTTTTAGTCTTAAATCTTTGGACCCCACTGTTGTATGTGTACTGGAATATGCATTACTTTATTCCTTACTATAGTGACTGCCAGTTCTATGATTCTTTTCTGTTAGCATTTTGGTTTATTATGGCCTGCCTGATGTCATCCATAAAGATGAGAAAATACAGATTCAAGATTGTAGCAGCATACCGATTAAAGAGTTGCTATCTTTTTCGGTGTCAGTTATCCCAACTAGACATGCTTTTGCCTTACCTTTACTTCTTTAATGTCCAACATGGCATAGGCATGAGTTGGAACAAGCCCAGCACGATCAGCTTCATCCTGACTCATCTGTCCAGTGGATAAAGTAACTAAACAATGGCCTTTGTGGAACCTTTCCAGGATACGTTTGAATTCCTTATCCTTATCAAACTCTGAGGTATTAGGTCGGATGGCCACACGTTCTGGAATCCAGCCAGTCAAAGCATTGAGATCAATATTCTAGAAGTAGAAAGATATATACAGATATAGGTGTGGGAAGGAAGAAATCAATGCATAAGACATATTTATCTTTACATTTATATCCTGGAAATACTAACTCCTCTGTTAACACAAACATTGAAAATATAACAATTTGACATATAT
>VCCN01002092.1:1350469-1375955 GCA_006491835.1 Architeuthis dux | reverse complement strand
ACCCTAACCCTAACCCGGATATTTTGTGAAATACAGCTCTCAGAAAAGTAGTGGTGTCCTAAATACCTGATTTAGAATTGCAAAAAAAAAGTTCTAATAACTCCGGAAATCGTGTGTGCGTATCGAGCGGAAGGTCCATGCAGAAGTTCAAGAATCTAGTGTCAAATAGATTGTGAATTAGAGCTGTCAGAAATCTAGAAAATGGTGTGTTACATTTAAAAACAAGACAGTCCAAAAGTAGCCCAAAAAGTTGTTTTTTTTAATTCCCAAATTATAGTCGAGTAGAATATATATATTAAATTTCAATGCTTCTGCCCGGATATTTTGTGGTGTCCAAAAAACCTGATTTATAATTGTAAAAATAAAGTTCTAATATCTCCGGAAATCGATTGTGCGCATCGACCAGAAGTTCAAGACTCAAATAGATTGTGAATTAGAGCTTTCAGAAATCTAGAATAATGGTGTGTCAAATAGAGCTTTAAAAACAAGAAAACAGTCCAAAAGTAGCCTCAAAAGTGTTTTAAAATTCTAAGATTATCGTAGTTCGTTTCTCCACGTCGGGTAGAATATATATGTTAAATTACAAGGCTTTTGCCCGGATATTTGGTAAATTACAGCTCTCAGAAAAGTAGTGACGTCCAAAATACCCGATTTACCCTATTACATTATTACCTAACATATATAAACTATCAAAACAAATAATCATAAACAGATTAACAGGCACTCTAGACGAAAATCAACCACGCGAGCTGGCACGCTCAGAAGCGGCTACTCAACAATAGATCAGCTACATGCAATAAATCAACGGATCGAAACATCCTTAGAATACAACTGTTCGAAACATCCTTAGAATACAAAATGGGAATAAACATGGATGGAGAATACCTAAGTCACTTACAATTCGCCGATGATATTTCCATGAAGAATCCGACGATTTACAAAACATGTTAACTGACCTAAATAGGGAAAATAAACAAATAGGCTTAAAGATGAACAGAACAAAGACGAAAGTAATGTGCTTAAAACGTAAAGTATACAACGGTTGCATGATACCAGCCATGACATACGGATACGAAACATGGAAATTGACAAAACGAGCTGAAAACCAACTCAGAATAGCACAGAGATCCATAGAAAGAACAATGCTAATGATAACTCTAAGAGATAGAAAAAGATCGACATGGATCGAGAGAAGACCAGAGTGAAAGATATTATATCCCCATTTGTGTTGCTTAATTATTTAATTAAGCAACACAAATGGGGATTGGCTGGCCACCTAGCAAGAATAAATGACAATAGATGGGGGGAAAGACTAACAGAATGGTGCCCATGTGACAGTAAACGCAGTGGGAAAAGACCAGACACAGTATGGAGGGATGAGATAGAAAAGTTTGCCGGTAAGACGTGGCAGAGGTCAGCACAAGATATGTCGTCATTGAAGGAGATGGAAAAGGCCTTTGTCAATGACGATGACGATGACGATGATGATTGACGTTACTTACCTGTCTACTTGCCTGTTTATCTGTTCGTTTCTAGCCCCCTACTAACAAGACTTTGGAATCAATTACCCATTAACACCCGGAATATTAAAACAGTTGCCAGTTCAAAATAAAAATAAAATAATATTTGTTAAAGCATCTACACATATATTTCTATATCTTTCATATACCTATCTATCTATCTATTTATCACTAATATTCTGATTGAAAAAGCCACTGTGTTTTAAAAGAATATCTTTTTAATACTCAAGAACTACTACTACTACTACTACCACCACCACTACTACCACCACCACCACCACCACCACCATCATCATCATCATCATCATCATCATCATCATCATCATCATCATCATCATCCTCCTTCTCCTCCTCCAAGTCTTTCACCTGAGATCTAAGGCATATGAACGTTTTCGAGAAAGTTATTGAGCATTTTATTTTGTTCTCAATATCCTTCATTTGCCTTCTAACCGCTGGGCACAGACACACACATATAATTGAAACACTATAAAGGAGGACGGGGGAACCCAATCTGAACATCCAAACAAACACAGAGTTCATGTAAAGAAAGACAGAAACAGTTTCACATAGGGTCACATAAGTTGGGTATAAACCTTAGGAAGAGGGCTATTGAATTGAGAGAGCTTTTCTGAGTATGTGATCAGTGCCCATTAGCACAAACTTTTGTATCTCAGCCAAAGATGGATTTCCTGAGATTTTTTAAAGGTGTGCATCAGTCTTTTTCTTAATCATTCCCAGTGCTCCTACTACTACTGGGATAGTGGTTGTGTCTAAGTGCCACATTCTTGCCGTTTCGATTTCCAGATCTTTATATTTTGAGAGTCTTTCAAATTCATTTGCTGAGAGTAGATGTCTATAAGATAACATTTATGGTCTTTGAAGTTTTTTTTATCTCTCTATCTGGTCTATTGGCTTGTATAGTGCGGTCAGTGTGTATGGTGAACTTGATTTCCACATCTGGTATCGTCTTAAGGTATGCATTTGTATTTTTAGCGCTTTGGGATATGTTCCTGTATGACATGCCTTTCTTGTGCAGCTTGATTACTCTCATCCGTAGATTTACCCATGATGGTAACTGGAAGAATTAAACAATACATTTATAAGAAAATGTTAAGCATTTCTGAAAGTATAAAGAGGCATACAAATACATTGTGTTCGGGTTAATATTAACATTGAAACGTACATAATCAACACACGGGTACATATTAAGAAGATAAATGATAACAACTTTAAATAGAATATACTGAAATGTGTAATTACTGTAAAACTTAAGCACACAAGGGTACTTCATGAGTTACAGATGTACACACTACATTGACAAATTCCTGGATCCACCCCGAAATTTAATCACTTCTCCCTTTCACCGCGGCCTACCTTTCCACAAAATATCATTGAAATTCATTGGGAACTGGGTACAGACATGAGTGAATACAGAAATGTATGAAGAAGAAAATGAAAGGATATCTCTCAATCAATAAGTAATTCCTGGATTCGCTCCAAAATCTGATCACATCGTCCTTGATACGTGCTTTACGCTGCCCCAACATTCCATTGGAATTAATTGGGAACTTTTGGAGATATCGTATAGAGAGACAGGAGCGGATACAGAAATGTATAAAATATTAAAACGGAAGAATATCTCACAATTAAAAACAAGTTCTTGGATGCGCCCCAAAATTCAAGCACTACTTTTTCATCTTGTGGTTCACCCTTCTACAAAATATAATTGAAATTCATATTCATATTCACTTTCATATAGATTCATTACACATAAAGTGAAATATTTTAAGCCTTTTTTGTTTTATTTTTGATGATTACGGCTTACAGCTCATGGAAATCAAAAATCCACTATCTCAAAATATTAGAATATTTCATAAGATCAATAAAAAGGGATTTATAATGCGGAAATGTCGAACTTCTTAAAAGTGTGTTCATTTATGCACTCAGTACATGGTCGGGGCTCCTTTTGCACGAACTACTGCATGAATGCTGCGTGGCATGGAAGCGATCAGCTTGTGGCACTGCTGAGGTGTTATGGAAGCAGCTTGTGCTTTGATAGCTTCAGCTCGTCTGTATTGTTCGGGCCAATCGAGCACAGTAATACCATGGTCAGCAAACCAGTTACTAGTAGTTTGGGCACGTGCCAAGTCCTGCTGAAAAAGGAAATCAGTATCTCCATAAGGCTTGTCAGCAGACGGAACCATGAACAGTTCTACAATCTCCTGCGTTGACTTTGGACTTGATAAAACACAGTGGACCAACACCAGGACAAAGATGGCGTTGAGGCACAATGACAGACAACTCGCTTGTCATTCCGATTTAACACTTCCCCGTTGTGTCTCGTGGAACTCTTTTGGTTTTATTATTTCTCATGTATTTCCAAGCATGTGAAAACGTAGTGCATGCATTAGAGCAGCGGCCCTCAACCCTGTGCCGGCGGGCCCCATGGCGCCTGCCGATCATTTTGCGTGTGCTCTCCACAGACTGGTTACCATTATTTAAAAATAAACAATTTATAATAGTACCATTGATGGTTTTAATGTTCTAATGTTACAATTACATATTTTAAATCTCTGCGCACACGATGTTTCCCACCCGATTCTTCATGTAACTCCCTGCCCCTCTTTGTTAGGCTATGGCAAGGTTGCCGCATTAAAACCTGACTGAAACAAATTGTAATTGTTCCCGTTCTTCTTCTTCTTTTCCGGAGTGTTCTTGTTTTTCTTGTTTCTGCAAATGTTGTTGTTCTTCATCTTCATTGTTCTGGTTGTTCTTGTTTTCATTGTTTTTCTTGTTTTTCTAGTTCTTGTTGTTCTTTTTCTTGTTTCTGTAATTGTTCTTGTTCTTGTTCTTTTACTTATTGTTCTTATTGTTTTTGTTTTTCTTGTACTTGTTGTTCCTTTTCTTGTTTCTGTAATTGTTCGTCTTCTTTTACTTAGTGTTCTTGTTTTTCTTGCTTTTCTCGTTTTTCTTGTTCTTTTTGTTCTTTTGCTTATTCTTCTTGTTGTTCTAGTTATTCTTGTTTTCCTTGTTTTCCTTGTTCTTTTTGTTCTTTTTCTTGTTTCTGTAATTGTTCTTGTTCTTGTTCTTTTATTTATTGTTCTTGTTTTTCTTGTTCACGTTTATTTTCTTCTTCTTTTACTCATTGATATTGTTTTTCTTGTTTTTCTTGTTCTTCTTTTTCTCGTTTCTATAATTGTTCTTCTTGTTTTTCTCCTTTTACTTATTTTTCTTGTTCTTGTTCTTTTTCTTGTTTCTGTAATTGTTGTTGTTGTTCTTCTTCTTTTACTTATTGTTCTTTTTGTTATTGTTGTTCTTGTTTTCCTTGTTCTTTATCTTGTTTCTGTAATTTTTCTTGTTCTTCTTCTTCTTTTACTTATTGTTCTTGTTCTAGTTTTACAAAAACAGAAGCAGAATTTATATGTTCATGGTCTTGACTTAATAATGTAAAAAGATCGGACTGATCGATTGAAAATAAATCAATGAAAATTTAAGGTAGTGTTTTTAATCACAATGAAAAAAATATTTGTTTCCCTAAATTTTGAATACAAACTGATTTTTTTAAAATTCATCCTTTATTCGATAAGTATTGAAAATTTTATTAAGATCAGATCAGTAGATGATGTGAAATAAATTTTTAAAATCTAGGTGTTTTACTCGTAATTATTACGAAACAGCATTTGTTGACATTTTCACGGAGATTTACACTATTTTGATTCAATAACATCTCCCATTTTATAAGGTGCACACAAATAATTTTTATCTCATATATTTCGTCAATCTTTCAACTTACTAATGACACTAATATTTTTCAACGAAAAAATTAAGTTTTATATGATTTTGACATTTATTTTATCAAGGTGTCAATTTTCCATAAGTAGGTCACGATCCCCGCAGAAATACCTAATTAAAATTGACTCCATTTAGTTAGCGATCAATGGCTGGAAAAGGAATTAACAACGAGAGACGGACGAAAAGCTAAAGACAATTTTGAAAGAGACGAGCATTTTTATTCATTTATTTAAGAGTGGAAATTTAGTTAGTGTTTATGTGTGCGTGTGTGCATATTTAAAAGTCCATTGTCTGAGTGTGTGAGTAAATATGTAAGAGTCCTTTGTTCGGATCTATTTGCTTTGCGTATGAAATAGTTCACAGTACAAGAAGAAGAAGAAGAACAACAACAAGAACAATAAGTAAAAGAAGAAAAACAAAAACGACAACAATTAAAGAAACAAGAAAGATAACAAGAAAAACAAGTACAAGTAAAGCAAGAAAAACAAGAACAACAAGAACAATTACAGAAACAAGAAAAACAAGATGAACACGAACAATATAAATAAGGAATAAGAAAAAGAACAACAAGAACAAGAACAACAAGAAAAAGCAAGATAAACAAGAACAAGAACAATATAACCGAAGAAAAACAGGAACAAGAAAAATATGTAAAAGAAGAAGAACAAGAAGAAGAACAAGAACAATTACTGAAACAAGAAAAAGAACACGAAAACAAGAACAAAAGAAAAAACTATGAGTAATAGAAGAAGAACAAGAACAAGAACAATTACAGAAACAAGATGAAGAATAACAAGAACAAGAAAAACAAGTACAACAAGAACAATAGATAAAAGAAGTAAAACAAGAATGAGAACAATTACAGAACAAGAACAAGAAAAATAAGAAAAACTAGAACAAGAGCAATAAGTAAAGGAAGAAGAAGAAAAATTACTGTAACAAGAAAAAGAACAAGGAAAACAAGGACAACAAGAACAAAAAGAACAATAAGTAAAAGAAGAAGAAGAATTACAGAAATAAGAAAAAGAACAAGAACAAGAAAAAAAGAACAATAAGTAAAAGAAGAACAAGAACAAACACAATTAGAGAAACGAAAAAAAGAACAAGAACAAGAAAAACAATATCAATGAGTAAAAGAAGAAAATGAACGAGAACAAGAAAAACAAGAACAGCAAGAACAATAAATAAAACAAGGACAATAACAATTACAGAAACAAGAAATATGAGGATAACAAGAACAATAAGTAAAAGAACAAGAACAAGAACAATTGCAGAAATAAGAAAAAGAATACGAAAAACAGAACAAGAAGAACAAGAAAAATAAGTAAATGAAGAAGAACAAGAACAAGAACAATTACAGAAACAAGAAAAAGAATAACAAGAACAAGAAAAACAAGTACAACAAAAGCAATAGGTAAAAGAAGTAAAACAAGAACAAGAACAATTACAAAACCAAGAAAAAGAGTTATTGTTCTTCTTTTTTCAATTCTTGTTCTTGATTAAGAACTTGATTAAGACTCGATTAAGATTTGCAAAGAAAATGTTCTAATAACAGCGGAAATCATTTATGCACCTCGTGTGGATGGTCCATGCAATTGTGCGTCATTTAGAGCTTTCACAAGAAGAAAAGAGCCCAAATATAAACAAAAGTAATTTTAAAGATTCCAAAATTGTCATAGTTCATTTCTACATGTCGGGTGGTAAATTTCTGTAAACTATCAAGGCTCTAGGGCGAATGGTTTGTGAATTACAGCTCTGAGAACAGTACAGGGTTCCAAAAAGACCCGATTAAGATTCGAAATAAAATAAAAAGTTTCTGCCTGTCGAGTGAATGGTGTAATGTTTATATAAATATATGTATACCAATAAACATGCCTGGGCAAGCTCCCAGCAACCCCCCCATTCCGTTTCCGGTCTCAGAAAGCGGGAACCGGAAGTGGGAACGGGGAAGGCTCACTTCTTACCAGGGTAATCAACCCTATCACACGTGTTATCTTGTTCTGTCTTCTTTTCTTAACATGCTTAAGCAGATTACGAATCAAAACGCATTCTAATTTTACACAGCTACTACAAGAACAAGAACACAACAAATGGTCCATACAAAATTTCAAGGCTCTAGGTCAAATACCTTGTGAATTAGAGCTGTCAGAAATCCAGTAATATTGTGTGTCATTTAGAGTTTTCAGAAGAAGAAAAGAGTTCAAATGAAACCTAAAATATTTATTAAAGATTCATAGTTCGTTTCTACGTGTCGAATGGAATATTTCTGTAAAATTACAAGGCTCTAGGCCTAATGGTTTGTGAATTACAGCTCTCATTAGAGTACAGGGGTCCAAAAAGACTCGATTAAGATTTGCAAAGAAAAAGTTCTAATATCACCAGAAATCATGTATGCACCTTGAGTGGATGGTCCATGCAGAATTTCAAGGCTCTAGGCCAAATAAATTGTGAATTAGAGCTGTCAGAAATCCAGTAAAATGGTGTGTCATTTAGAGCTTTCACAAGAAAAGACTCCAAAAGTAACCTAAAATATTTTTTAAATATTCCAAAATTGTCATATATCATTTCTAATTGTCCAGTGGTAAACTTCTGTAAACTATCAAGGCCCTAGGCCGAATGGTTTGTGAATTACAGTTCTCAGAACAGTATAGGGGTGCAAAATGACCCAATTGAGATTTGAAATAAAAAAAAGTTCTAAGAACACCAGAAATCATTTCTGCACATCGGGTTGATGTTCCCTTCAGAATTTCAAGGCTCTAGGCTAAATAGTGAATTAGAGCTGTCAGAAATCCAGAAAAATGGTGTGTCATTTAGAGCTTCCACAAGAAAAGAGTCCAAATGAAACCTAAAATATTTATTAAAGATTCCAAAATTGTCATAGTTCATTTCTACATGTCGAGTGTTAAACTTCTGTAGAATTTCAAAGCTCTAGGCCAAATAGATTGCGAATTAGATCTATGACAATTTTGGAATGTTTAAAAAATATTTTAGCTTACAGTTGGACTCTTTTCTTCTTGTGAAATCTCTAAATGACACACAATTTTCTGGATTTCTGACAGCTCTATTTCCCAATCTTTTTGGCCTAGAGCCATGAAATTCTGCATGGACAATCCACTCGATATGCAGAAACGATTTCAGGTATTATTAGAACTTTTTTTTGTAAATCTTAATTGGATGTTTTTGGACCCGTGCTGTTCTGAAACCTGTAACTCAATCACGGTTGCTTCAATGCCTTGGCCCTCATCCAGTCTTTCAAGCGGGAATGTTGAACTTCATTGAACTGGATGATCAAATGCTCTGCAAGTGAACTGTATCCCCTCCTCTGCTAGCTTGGACTGAAAATGACATATCAAGGCCTCTGCCTTGACTTCTTGGCATATAATGCAGAGCTTCCAGTCAGTCTTGGTTCTTGACTGTCAAGATTCACATTTTTTCTTTTTTTTTTTACCGCAATGAAACACGGGTATCATGCTTTCAAACACATGTTAGAAACCTGTTGACTTAAAAAACCTGCAAGCATTTATGACTGGATTAAATGCACATATGCTAATTTTCCATGCATACTGACTTTGAAACAAGAAATAAAGTCTAGGGAATAATTCTTACATCCGTGCCATCCGCGCTAACTTTGTGTGGATGGCCTTTCCTTTTGTACGTTCTGATGATTCACAGCCAAAACCTTTTGAAGCAATTACATTTCTTTCTAATAAATAGTAGTGAAGTTAGTGCAAATGGCCCAGATGAGAGAATTATTCCCTAGACTTTGGTGCTCATTTCAAAGTTGGAAAGCATGGAAAATTAGCATAAGCCATGCTGCCAGGTGTTCTAAGTCATCAGTGTTTTTTAGCTTGTGTTTGTCAGAACCGTCTCCCGTTTTTCCTGTGGTAAAAAGGATACACCCTCGGCCAAGGAGGTCATGTGTGAAGTCAGATGACACCATAACTACCTTCACCATGTAGATGGGGCTGGTCAAAGACACCTGATGAGTACTAAGTATCCTTCTATACATGCCTACCAGATGCAGGCCAGTCCAGCTATGAACTGCAAATGTAACAAGGGTTGTGTTAGGCAGTACAAGTGCAATGAAGCTGCTTCTGGGCTATTCTAAAGTTCCAAATTCGATTTCTGCACCATAAGAAATGTATAATTTGACACCGAGATAATCCATATCAGACTACGCAACTTTATTGCATTTACAATTTTCATACCAGCCATGGCTGTCATCTTGAATTTTCAATGAGTTTGATATATTATCCAAATGGAAATTCCCAAGAACAATGTATGGTAAACAATTCAAATAATTATGTCCTCAATGTCATATTATATCCATCACTGATAAGAAAATTTATCTGAAAATGGTTGTCACTGGCAGCCATTTTGAAATGGCTGCCATGGGCAACATATTGAAAATTCATGATGACTCAATATCAAAATTCTTTTGGAATGCCTTTGGCTATAAGTGTACCAAATTTCATGCTTTCATCACAAAATGCACAATTAAACATTTGGAAAAAGGCACTTCTCTTTCCCTTTGTTGGGCTGTGATCACTAAAGGTTTGAATTTTTACAAAAACAGCAGGCACAAACTAGTGAACAATTTAGCATAAATTTATATTGCATATTGAACCCCCACTAAAAACCTATTTTGGATGCAAATTTAAAAAAAAAATGTTTTCCCTACTCATTGATGGGAGTGTGTGTGCAAATTTTCAAGTTTCTACTATGAACTGTAAGGGCTGGGCAAAGTCCGTTCATAGATAGATAGATACATATAAATGTCAGAACACATGAATAACACAAACCTAGCAACAGTGTTTAAACCAATCTGTTGTGGGTAGCAGTGATTAACAGACAACTAATTGGCAAAATTCAGTGCTTGAGAACTGTAAAAGGTCAGGATTTCCAATGCCGACTTTCTAAAGAAAACAGATTCTTCCTACTTGGAAGATTGGTGTAACACAATCTTCCTACCCTGTCTGGTCTGTTACCTAACTACACTTACTAAACAGTAAAACACAACAGTTTGTCATTTGTGTCCATAAATTCAACGTTTTGATTTTTCTATTTATCAGAAGACTTTTATATTATTGAGAAACTGCAAAAGTGAAGGTTCAAAACTAAAACTCAAAGATTTTTTTATTGACCTTAAAATAAAATTTGCACTTTAAAGAATTTGTTAGGATTGCATCAATTTTGATTAATTTATTCATCGATTTGTCGAATATTTATATTGCCTTAAATCAAGCAATGGTAATATGAATTACCTCCCTTGTCTAATCAGCATATTTTCCCATCAGAAAAGTTGAATCCATTTGCCTCCTTACCAGAGAAAAATATGACACAAGGTCATTTTTAATGCGGCAACCCACATGCTTTCGCATTTAATAATCAAATAAGCATAATAAGAAAATAAAGCTTCAGACACAAACACAACTGGTTAGGATATGCATATGAATCATTCCTCACTAAGTTTAGCATAGTTTGGCACAATGTAGTGCATTCAAATCATTAGTAAGGTTGTGTGATACTAACTTGCTACCCTTAGGTCCATGGCCATATCCCCTTCACAAATAGGGGTGTGCAAAACTATCTTGCTAACCATTGCTCAATTGAGAGTTATTTGCTACCCCTCAACTGTTAGAAACTGTCAACACAGGTTTTTTCAGTTTTCAAGTTGGTCTGGCTATGTATCATGCGTACAGGCCACACCAATGGGGCTAGAAGGCTGAAAATTTAAACATTTACTCATTATTATGTCTAGAAAAAACCTTTTTCTGTTTTTCAAAATCCCCCCACCTAATAGGTTTTAGAGGGGGGTTCAGTTTGCAATGTAAGTTTATGTTAAATTGATCACTTGTTTTTTGAAAATTCAGACTTTTTTTAGTGATCACTGCCAAACAAAACTGAGTGAGTAAACAGACCTGTTTTGATTTTATTCAACAGAAATTATTCTGTTGAGTCAACGAAATTCAAAATGGCAACTCAATAATTTTACAGACTCCCAAAAAACATTTATACTTTGAGGTGTGTTAGAATGGAACCATCTTATTGCTGACTAAAAAATGGAGCAATGTGTACACGGATTACTTCCCTTGAATCATGGGTATTTTTTCTGTTTGGAAATCAACAAAACCATTGTAGCTTTTAAGAAAAGAATTATTGTGTTTGACTCTGAAATTATCTACTCTAATATTGAACAGTGTGATTTTCTTGGTTCACTGGACTCTTCCACTCAAGGGTAAGGATTTTGCCGATAAAATACCTTCTAACCACTATTTGAAACTATGGACTCATAAAGGTAAATGAATTAGCAGTTTTTCTGAAAAAACATCTCATAAAAATACCAATATATCCTTGATTTTTTTCACTGGGATTAATGAGTAGATTGTATGAAGAATAAAATATCAGGATGCATATCATATAGCAATGATCAGCAAGCTAATCTTGCAAGCTACTGATAGTTGGTTCGATCCTCATTGGATCTCCCATTATTGATGGACTGATAAATCATATGAAAAAAAACCGGATCAGGATGTAAGTTTTATAGCAAACTAATCTTGCTGGCCATTGTTAGTGGGTTCGATCATCATATATCAACCTGCTCTATTAATAAATACAGCAATACCTTGAATAGTGCGGTTTGATGTAACTAAGTATAACCTGAAAAAAAATTAAATTAAAATAAGACCTAGAACAGTGTTTTTGAACAAATTAACTGCACTAATCAAGGTGTAGCTGTAATAAGAAAAATAAATTGACCAGGACGCAGTATAATATAGATGGTCCGAGAGACCATATTTTCAGTTAATACTGTGTATGATGTCACGTGTGGCTTCAGGGTGTTAATATTGAGAGATTGTTTATGGACATTTTTCTTTTAACACAAAAATAAATGATTATATAGTTTTAATTTAATCAAAACAAGGATCTCCTACATCCGAGCATTCATTTAATAAAAAGTTTTTGATGATTCCAATAGCTTTCAATTGTTTGTGAGTCTATTTCATTATTTCTATCACCAAAACAAATTTAATGACTCAGTCCTGGGGGTAATTTTCTAATTTTCAAACATCCAATGTTAAAAATGGTGCATAAATAAGAGAATTAATGAAAGAAAAATTGAATGTCTGTGTGTACATATGATGCACCAAAAAGGAATATTGACATATGTCACAAGAATATGGTTTCTCAGCAATGTGCATTCATACATGTCATGCCATATATTTCTATGAAAAGGAAGAATATTTTGTATAAATGTTTGTTTCAAGAAAGCATCACATAAACCTTGAATGACTTTGTAAGGGCTGTACCAAGAACTGTGCCTTGTATCCACCGCAGAGGAAAGTGATATCTTATTAGTCAAGATGCCAGTCCGTGACTCATTCAATTAGTAAATACGGGGAATTAACTAGAATAATGCAACTTGGCCTCCAGAACTGCTAAATTAGTTGCTTCAAATTAATCAAGAACATCCGAGCAGAAATGTTTTCATCATATCATTATCTTTATTGTTACTGGCTAAAGAAAACCAATCAAAATAATTTCAATGGAAAATTTATATAATTTAAAATATTCCTTTCCTGTGGACATTAAAGTGCATATTTTTCTGTTGATTAGAAGAAAAATAAAGTAATTCTCTCAAGTGTGTGTTCCCTTGTGTATTTAAGCACAAACTACTTGAAAATACAAATCCACACACTATTAAACATGATTGTGTGTCTGTGAGTTTTTAAATATGAATTCTTTGAAAAAGTTAATCCATATAATTTGCATGATTATAGTTGTTCATTATTATGTATGTGTATTAGAGTGGAAATGATAAACAACACACTTCACAGAAACATGGTTTCCCATCAGTTTGTTTACATGTGACTTTTCAAATTTTGTTTCTCGCCAGTGTGTATTTGCATGTTTTTTCAGTGGCTCTTCAAACTTAACTTTTTGAAAATGAGTGTGTTTGCATGTGATTTTTCAAATCGGAATTCTGTGAAAATGCTAAGCCACACACCTGACAAGAAAAAGTTTTCTCTCCAGTGTGTGTTCGCATGTGGTTGTTCAAAGTTGAACGGACTGAAAATGCTGATCCACACACATGACAAGAAAGAGGTTTCTCTCCAGTGTGTGTTCGTATGTGGTTGTTCAAGGTTGAACGGACTGAAAATGCTGATCCACACACTTGACAAGAAAATGGTTTTTCTCCAGTGTGTGTTCTCATATGTGTCTTTAAATGTGTATTCATTGAAAATGTTGATCCACACACTTGACAAGAAAAGGGTTTCTCCCCAGTGTGTGTTCGCATGTGGGTCTTCAAATTTGAATTGACTGAAAATGCTGATCCACACACTTGACAAGAGAAGGGTTTCTCTCCAGTGTGCCTTCGCATGTGGTTCTTCAAAACTGAATTCTGTGAAAATGCTGATCCACACACTTGACAAGAAAAGGGTTTCTCTCCACTGTGTGTTCGCATGTGTGTCTTTAAATGTGAATTCACTGAAAATGTTGATCCGCACACTTGACAAGAAAATGGTTTTTCTCCAGTGTGTGTTCGCATGTGGGTCTTCAAATTTGAACTGTATGAAAATGCTGATCCGCACACTTGACAAGAAAATGGTTTCTCTCCAGTGTGTTTTCCCATGTGGCTCTTCAAACTTGAACTCAGTGAAAATGCTAAGCCACACACTTGACAAGAGAAAGGTTTCTCTCCAGTGTGTTTTTGCATGTGGCTCTTCAAACCTGAACTCTGTGAAAATGCTGATCCACACAATTGACAAGAAAATGGTTTCTCTCCAGTGTGTTTACGCATGTGGATCTTCAGATTTGAACAGACTGAAAATGCTGATCCACAAATTTGACAAGAGAAGGGTTTCTCTCCAGTGTGCATTCGCATGTGTGTCTTCAAATTTGAACCATCTGAAAAGGCTGAACCGCACACTTCACAAGAAAAGGGTTTCTCTCCAGTGTGTGTTCGTACGTGTATCTTCAATTTAGATATTTGTGAAAATGCTGATCCACACACTTCACAAGAGTATGTTTTCTTTCCAGTGTGTGTTTGCATGTTTTCTTCCAAATCTGAATGTAGACTGTATATACACTCTGCTCAAAAACGTTTCTCTCCAGTGTGTCAGCGTACTTCCAAAATGTGAATTCAGATAAAATGCTGATCTACACACTTGACATTTGTATTATCGAAATTGAAGCCAAACAAAAATGATGTCCCATGTACTGTACAAGAGTAGCATTTCTCTCCAATAT
Organism: Architeuthis dux; assembly: GCA_006491835.1. Taxonomy (NCBI): domain Eukaryota; kingdom Metazoa; phylum Mollusca; class Cephalopoda; order Oegopsida; family Architeuthidae; genus Architeuthis; species Architeuthis dux. The sequence goes on along the minus strand of VCCN01002092.1, from coordinate 1,361,391 downwards.
GTGTGTATACAAATATGTTTAGAAACGTGAAAATGCACTCCCGAGAATATGTGTAAATGCTTGTTAAAAAATGCTTTCTTTCTTCATTCTCAAATTGATGATTACAGTTCAGGGCCATCAATTTTTCATTGTAATATCTGTGAATAAAGAAGAGGTATTATTTTAAAAAATACTAAACTCATGCATTATTTGCAATAAAATTTAACTTGTATGAACTCAAAATGTCTCATGTTCAGTTACTAAATAAAATTGAAATCCTGCTGTTCTTGAAACAACAATAATTAAATGGAATATAATTTAGAGACATGCATTTTTACTGTTCACTAATTTCATCAAAAACAAGACATTTCATTATTCATTAAAAAAATAATGAAAAATATATTTGTTAAAATAGAATATTTGTGCTTTTTTAGTCAAGCAATCAGCATCAGAATAGTTAAGAGATAAGTGTTGAGAAAGGAATTTATTAAAAATCAGATCACTATAAAATAGTTGGTAATCATCCACAATATATCTATTTGCGCAGAGGAGATAGTCTAGTATGTAAATGAAATCCATTAAATGTTGTTAATGATTTCATATGAAAGAACCCATTAATTTATTAACTGTATAGGCTCTTCCATGACAGTCAAAAATAAATTAATGTCTCATTCAAGATCACAGGAGTCAATAATTAGCTAATAAGTCACACTGCTGAAAATGAAACTTGCTTTCACAGCTGTAGATTTATTTCTCAATTTCAAGAGTGGGATCCCTGTTCATTTTAAAAACAAAAAAGATTCCCAACCATATAGTAATGTTCCTCTCTTGTATAAAGGAGACTGATTCTTGTTCAATTCTGTTAAGTTTTCCATTATTCTGCATTGTCCTTAAACTATTTTTCTAAGAAAATTATTAATGGTAATTTCATCAATTTAAAGAAATTTGTTAACTAGCTAAGCTAGGTATGATACTGACCACTACCATCACCCAGATAGACTATTTATAGCCACCCAATGAGGGGCACGTATTTCTGAAGGACCATCAACACTCCCTGTCTTTTAGTGTCAATCAATTCACATCGTTGATTTCTTCTTTTAACATCATGTCTTTGATAATGGCTTCAACAAGAATCTATTTTCTGTTCATTTTGAACATGGCATCCAATGTTCCAGGAGAGTGTGCGTAGGCAATCAAAACTTCTTCGGGTTTGATCTCTTTCCACTTCTTGCTTAAGGCTTTATCAGAATTTTTGTCATATTTACCCAGTCTGCATATTGGCCTGTCGCTTTTTCTGCCAGAGAAATTATTGTGTATTCAGCCCAGTCATCATTTATTGTTCTTGCTAGAACATGTTGCTTGTTATTAGAGTTTCACAGGAAATTTTATACATATCGAGCAATCATTGTGAATTGTTTTCAGCATTGCTTTATCATTGATACCACCATCAATCAGAAGTTTCTTCAGTCTAATTCCACTCGCATGACTGAACTGTTTATGAATCTTCATACATAACGTCTTCTTCTCTACATCTGCTTGCTCAATTTATGAAGGTTAGAGAAATGCACTGGCTTGTCTTCATTGTCTTGATATGCAACTCTAGAGTTTCTGCTGATGGGGACTGCATAATGGCCTGAAGACGTCAAATTGAGATTTTTTTTTTATTTGCCAAACGAGACTATCTTTTTGAAAATTCATTACTATATTTGCCTTTTTCATGCCATCTTTACTGAGAAGTAGAGGAACATCATTACTGATGACATCAGTTTCAACTGTGATGTCTTTGTCACCTATACTTGCTGGGATGTTTGCATAAGTCAGTGAAGTGTATACCTTGTTATCACTGAAACGGAACTTCCTGTTACTGTCTCAGTAGATAACTTGTTTCTTGCTCTTTTCTTCGTGTTTCAATATAGCAATGTAACCAATGATCAGTGCCTACATTCCTGATGCAACCGCTATCCAACACAGCACAACCAATTGTTTCACTCAAGACCTTTGGCAAACAAGGTAATGTTCACTTCTTCCTCATAAAGTGTGAATCTGATCAATGAGGACAATCCTTAATCCAATGGAAGATTGATTTACAAATAAAACATTTTGTAGTTCTTCCAGCTTCATCACTTGAGTTTTGATTGCTTCTGCTACTTTTAGAGGCTGCATCATTATCTCCACTACCGCTTCCTCAACTACCTCTACCACCTCGGAATCTACTATTTTGCATGTTGAGTGCATCTGCTGGTTCCTCTTAAATGCTTTAGGATAAGCTACTATTCTTATGAATTCCCTCCCCGCTAGACTGATTCTTGTTCAGCTCTGTTAATTTTTGCCCTTCTTCCACATTGTTATTAAACTATTTTTCAAAGATAACATTGAAGGGAAATACCAAACGCATATTAATGGTAATTTCATCAATTTAAAGTAGTTTGTTTTTATGATAATCAAGAAATTGTTCTCCAAATGATGAAAGTATGCACAACATTTCATAGCAATCTCCTTTTTTCTGCTTTGTGATCAGGACAAAATATTTTCTCCAACAGGAGTTTACATCTTTAGTGGTGTATTTTTCTTTTTAAAAAAAAGCTCTTTTTTAGAGTTTTTTTCCTGTTCTACAAAGTTAAAACATTTTATACAAGGAACAAAACTTCAATACTACTTTGATGATTGACGATTGCATTTGTATTCAAATTTGCAATTTTTAAATTAAGGACATCTGAACTTTTTTTCAACAGCAACTTATCTTTGAGACTACGTATGAATATTTCCAGTAAAATTCTTTAATTGATTTCATAAAATTAAAGGCATGTGGATATTCACACTGATGTATGTTTCTCTAAATTTTGTTCTAGGTTAATGTTTTAATAAAAAGAATGAATCATTAGAGATCTAAGTAGTGAAATTTTTATTGAAATCTGATAATTATTTTAATTTCCACAGATTTAAAAAATATGTATCAACCATTAAAATTTTTAATTATTATTGCATTATTTTTCAAGAAGTTTCAACAGCATACACAAAAATATTATCTCCAGGTCTTTACATTGTATACAGATAATTTTTACTTCAGATTTTTCTTCATTTTTTTTATTTTTTATAATGACTAAAATATATTTAACATGGCTGGAGTAAAATTCAGTTATAAACCAAATTGGTACACATACAACAGTGGGGTCCAAAGATTTAAGATAAAAAAGTTATTTCCCTTGAATACACGGACATAGACAAAATTAATCCGTTGCTTAAAAATTGTTTTCAATCGCACAAGACAAGGTTAGAAAACAACAAAAAGAGAAAGATTAAAGTGAATATCAAGTAAAAAAAACTTTATATATCACATCACGAATAAATTTCCTTTTATTTATGACAGGCCTGCATAAACTGATTTGCTATAATTATTGTGTGTCCGGTTCAAGAGGAGACAACACAGCTGTAATAATCTCAGTCAGCCACAGTTCATGACCTACTACTGCTGATTCATGTAATTTAAATGGATTTTGGGTCACAGGTACCAATCTCATAAAAATTACTATATCGCCTACTTTCTCCACTTTTTGTCTTTCTTATTACAAATCCACCTATGAAAGGTAAGTAAATGAGGTTATCTTAGGTTTGACAGATCTAAAATGGCTAAAACGGTATCTTGGAGCGAGAACAAATTAATGGCTCTTAATTTCATTATGCCTTAATATCAGATGAATATATACATTGTATAGAACAATGGCTTTTATTTCATTAACATTTGATCAATACGTTGTATAATCATTCTTTTAGGAGCCTTTGTATGACTTTTTGGAGCGTATATAATATATGTACATAACATTTTTAGCAATACATCTGGAAATGAAATCTAGCCAATTTTAGCCTTTTCTAAAGCCAGTCTAATGCTACCGTATTTTAGACCCATCAAACCAAAGATTACAAATAAATTTTTTTTAAAAGGAATGATTTTTTCATATTTATCTTCATATTATTGTCATGCTTTCTCCAAAAGGGTGGGATTTTCCATATCCACACATAAAAACAATAGGAAGAAATTAAATAGAAAACTAATTTTTATTTCTGCAAGTAACTAATAATGCCATTGAAACGATTTCTTTTGTTTTATATCCAATAAAATACCTTTTTTTTTAATTTACTTTTGTATTATAAATTCTAAATATTATTGGTCATGAGTTGTTTTTTTTTTTTATTATTGTGTTTGTGTAGAAATAAAAAAGATAAAAGATATGCAAGTTTTATTTTGAATTGAATATTTGGGGAAAATCATTTGAACAAACCGCATGATTATAGGAGGACGAGTAAAAACATCAAGGGAGGTAAATCAGAAATTAATTTCAGATGCTAAAATAGACGAAGTCCGATTTTTCATGTCAACACCTAAACAGTTAAAGACAATACGAAGAAAATAAATAAAAAACTTACCGACCGAATTATTAAACTATCGCCAACAAATTTTATTCAATTATTCAACATGGATTAACAATAAACAAGTGGCTGAATGAATGTATAAAATACTCTGTCCCATAATTCTTGTGACATTTCTATATGCATTTCTATATGCGAATGTAACACCTATTATGGGACAGAGGTAGTCTAATCGAATATGAAGCGGTCATCGAAAAGACTGAGTTTGTTACTATTTGTTCAAGTTAATTAGTAAATAAAGCTTGAAATGCTTACAAGATGATCGAATGTGTAAACTTTGGTGGTTTCTGTATTTGAAAAAGATAAGATGGATTAATTAGGATTTACTGCACTGCTTGATGATGGGGTCCCTCTTTGTCTCGCGTCTTCATGCTAGGGTGAATTTTCGTACCTCTAATCAGTGAGATTGAAGCAGAGTTGCCAGATAGTTGGAGATGTTTCTGGCCAAAAACACGCAGAAAATGGCCAGAAATGGCCAAATGCTAAAATTGTTAGTAAAATATTACAATACTGCAGTTAACACCAAAAATAAGAATTTATTAAAAATACTGCAACAAAGTCTACTCATTTGTTCCGTACGGATGGCAGAAAGTAAGAGTCCAGTATAGCATTACAATTACATTTTAAATAGAACACACCTGTTAGCCTTTAAAAATTGATTTTTTTCAAACTGACTAATTTCCTAAGGAAACGACGGTGTTATGGATGGAGAGCACAAAACAATGCTTGCTAAATATTCTTTTTTCTATTTTTTAAAATAAAATGTGCGAAGTAAATGATAAAATGGAGAAAAATAGCAAAAAATTAAATATGGCAAAACCAAAAAGAAAAGAAATGGCCATATTTGTTAAATTTGGCTATAAAATGGCCAAAATGGCAACCTTGATTGACGTGCGGTGAGATACGAATCATCATCATCATCATTATTGTACATATCTCATCTGGATGAGGTTTCTCCAGGGAAATAAAGAAATAAAGATGTATACATTTATAATTTAATGTATGACAAATATAACTTTTTAAAATGCAATTAATAATTTTTTCAGAAATTTTGTTCATCAAACTCTTTCAAAGGAAAATGAATCAATATTTAAGAAGTTGATTGATTTTTAGTTTATGTTTATTCCTATCATCTGTAGAACATGATGATTGGAAATTATTTGTGTCAATTATTTATAAGAGTAGATTACATACAAATATGAATACAATCATTTATCGTATTTTATTGATTAAAGGTATTATAATTTTATTATCAGTATTATCAATTCAGGCACACACATACATAAAAATACAATTAAAATAAAAGACACAATGAGATTTATGAAAATAATTACAGATTTTATTTAGATATTGATCAACAAAAATATCTTATTGCAAACATGCACATACATACATGTAAACATACATTATTTTCATGTAAACAATTTATTTGGTGATAATTATTTTAGTATGATTGATAATATTGAAATATTCCATGTAATAAAGCTCTTGGGGTTGCATTAAAATGTAACGAAATAGACCCAGATCAGGTAACCGGTGACCAGTTGGGATAGAAACTTGGTCAGATTTGAAATCTGTGTCAAGCTGCCTACGTGACCAACTGGGGTATCATGTTATCAAAGAACCGTTGGGAATTTGAAAAGTGGGAGGAGTTATGACCATTAGATATATAAAGGCTAGATCGAAACAGTAAAGTTAGTTGGGGTCGCGACCAGAGATGGGTTCGCACTGGGCGGCGTCCTCGCCCGTCTCGTGGTGGCGGTGACGGCCCGTTAGAAGAAAAGTGACCCACTCTTTTAAACAACGATATGCAACAGAATTTCCGTACCTCGACGAAATCCGCAGACCAGCCCAGAAATTGACCTGCGTGGTACGGAAATAAAACTTCTTGAAATTTTAAGATCCGTGGATTTTGTCGTCTACACTAACACTAGAACACAGACTTTGATGCTTCCTTTTTAGAAGAATTTAATAATCAGCATTAATTAATGACACCTTATGTCTACTAATTCTGCTAGTAGTACAAAAAAGATTGTATTTGATTAATTTGCACAATATATTGATATAAAAAAGATTGAAAACACTCAGCAATTAAAATATTTACATTTTACACTCAAATTTTGTAAAACAAATATTTACAATCTCAAGTGTCTGACAATATAAAGGTTTATTTTGAGTGTCCATTTACTAAGTTTGTAGATTAATTTATTGTTATATAAATGGAAATGTATGTATTTCAGAAGCAGGCACTGAATAACTGACACAGAACTATGAAATCTTTTTTTTCATTTGAGCAAAGTTTTGAAAATGTCTTACTACTGATATTTGCTTTTCATGACATTCTGCACCAAATTATCTACTGGTACAAATTGTGTAGCCAGCACAAGGTAGCCACTGAATTCATAAAGAGAGTGTATCTTCATGGAACAGGTTGTTTGTACTTATCCACTGCAAATCCCTTCATGGTTTAACTTTGATTTCTATCAAAGGCTACACTAACACTAGAACATGTTTAAAATACAGGAAATTATGTGCCACATTTTTGGTTGAATAAAGATCAATCCTTGCTTACAATTCACATTTACTGCTTCTGCTAACCCATCTTGTAGTTGGAGGTTATTCCTCTCTTTTATAATACACACCTTCTGGGCAGTTCAACTATTTAGTTTTAAAGTCCCTCCTGCCTTATCAAGAGAATGCATGCCGATACAATGTATCTGGAAAAATCTTACAATATTTTTCATTTAGTCTTCCACCTTTCATTGTGACAGAGCTGCTTTAGTAGTTGACTTCTTTGACAAAATATAAAAAGGTGTCACAGAAATTAAGGTATGAATGTCCGCTTTTTTATTCTAAAGTCTCACTTTATCAGAATAAGTGACACTGAACTATAAAATATTTTTTAATGGAGCATCATTTTGAAAATGTCTTACTATTGATATTTCAAATTTTATGACATTCTGCCCCAAATTATCTACTGGTATAGATCATGTAGCCAGCAGAGAGTAGTCACTGAATTCATAAAGACAGTCACTTCATGGAACAGGTTGTGCCACATTTTAGGTAGAATAAATGTCAATCTCTGCTAACCATTCACATTTTCTGCTTCTGTTAATCCTACTTGTAGTTGAGAGTTATTCCTCTGTCTTATAATACATGCCTTTCTGACAGTTCAACTTTTCAGTACTTCATGCCACATTTAAAAAATGTATATAGATACCATGCATCCAGAAACTTCTGCATACCTTTTCACTTAGTCTTCAATCTTTCATTGTGACAGAGCTGCTTTGCTAGTTGATTTCTTGGACAAAAAATAAAAAGCTGTCACAGAAAGAAATGTATGAATGTCCCCTTTTTTATTCTGAAGTCTCATTTTGCCATCCTTCTTCCAGCAGGCAGAATAGCCATGGCTTCCAAGCAATCAAAATTCATATTGTAAAATGTAGCTGTCATGGTCTGCACCAAAGAATAAGCCATCATAAGGGTAAATAGAACAGACAAATCAACAAGAGAAACAATTATCAACACTAATGGAGGATAAACTGTGCTTTTTATTTGGTACTTATGGAACTGAGTCAATATCATCAAAATGTTTCAGCTGATATGCCACTTTCGTTTACATAAGTTCTCAAGTTTTATCTAAGAGGTCATTACATAAAGGTCAAATGTTTTAACCAAAGTGGATAAAGAAGAGAAGAATTCAAGACTTGATATTATCTTGTTTAGTAGAACACAAAAGATTCTGCATTAGTTGCTTCAAATAATTAATCATATGAGTTCCATAGCAGCAATGGCACTTAACAAACAATTTAAAAAGCATAACTTTCAACTCACCCTCTAGTGTGGAGTCGAAGCAATAATATTTTATAATTTTATTCATTGTATCTCTCTCCCTCTCTACAGTAAAAACTGTGGTTAACATTCATAAGAAAATAGGCAGAAATATTAAAATAATACTATTTGGACAGAAAACAGTATATTAATGGAAAAGATCCAATACACCTATACAAGTTGTATTCTGTATTAGTTTTATGAAAAAGATTCAATATACATATCTGTGCAATAAGAGAAAGTTGTATTTTGTTAATGATTGTAAAATTAACTATTGTATTCTGAAAAAATTATATTGACTTTACAAATAAAGGAAGATGGTCCGTTTGATATCCTTTTCCATACTATATAAGCTAAACAAGCAAATCTGCAGACAAAATATTTCAACATTTTTAGTAGAGCATTTTGCATTTATCTTTCAAGAATTATGTTCCAACTGAATGTTTACATATACCTCATGAATAATAGTCTAAAAATAATTTTTCTGAGGAAATGTTTTTCAAGTGTCTTTGCAAATATGAAATCAATGTAAATAAATATTCACATATTTCTTTAAAAAGTACTGTTTAATTTTGTGTCTGCAAGTCATTTCACAGCAAAACAAGTCCATATGTCACAGTACTATTTTTTCTTCAGTGTATATTTCATCATTTTTTCAAATGGAAAATCACTGCCAAGACAAATTTATCCATCGATTTATTTGTCGATTATTTCTACTGCCTTAAATCAAGCAACGCTAATATGAATTAACTCCCTTGTCTGATGGGCATGTTCCCGCCAGGCAAAAATATGACACAAGGTCATTCGTTATGCGGGGACCCATATGCGTTCACATTTAACTATCAAATAAGCACAATAAGAAGAAAATAAAGCTAGACACAACTTATTGGAAAAGACATATCAAGTGAATAATTCCTCACTAAACTTATATTACTGTGGCACTTTTAAATGGAGTCTTGCGACTTTGGTTAAAGGTTATTTTTTTTTAGAGAGTCATGCGACTTTGGTGAAAGGTTATTTTTTTTTAAATAGGGTCTTGTGACTTTGGTAAAAGGTTATTTTTTTTAAACTAGAGTCTTGCAACTTTGGAGAAAGGTTATTTATTTTTTTAAATGGAGTTTTGCGACTTTGGTTAAAGGTTATTTTTTAAAACTAGAGTCTTGTAACTTTGGTGAAAAAACAGGTGGCCTCTGTTTGGGGGGTCTTACCCCTATGCAGTGTATGTAGTCGGCTTATTCTAAGCCCCAGCTGTCAGGGCCATATTCAACAATGAACACAGTAAACCTAGGATAGTGATAAGAAAAGAACGTAAGACTATTCTTTGATTCCGACTGCCTTTTCCTTCTATGACCTTACATTTGTCAAACTGACAAATTTATGGTTCACAAACCTATCATTAGTGAAGAACATTTAAGATACATTCTATTCCTCTGAATTTAATATGTGCTTCCAATGTTCCGTCCATACACTAGCATACCAACATATAAAGTATGATTCAATAAATACAAACCATATTTACTGGAGTACAATGCGATCTAGAATATAATGTGACCTCCACTTTCTGTAGCTAAAAATCAGTAATATAGGGTTGTACGAATGGAGATGACAGACACGCATGTATCATGTTGAAAAGGTTTATTTAAAAGGAACAAAAGGGGCTGGGCCCCTTATAACAAAGAATAGACAAAAGGACAAATGAGGCCGCTTGTAACAAAGATATCCCAAGGGAATAACTCATTGTTGTTCGTCAAGTCCATCTACGATGCAAGGGAAGCAACTCATAGTTGCATATGATTAACAATATATATATATGATAATTATAATGACACTTATTAGTGAGAGCCTATATTTGCCCGGCGTCGGTGTGAGCGACTGCTAAACGAGCGGCCAATATCGTAAATGCGAATAAAGAAACAAACTTCATGCGGGGATCGAACCCGCGTCCACCTTGGAAGCCACCTATACGCGGTGCTGTTCTACCGACTGAACTAACGAAGATCAGATGATAGACAGGAGTCTTTTATCCTACACTTGGTTGGCTTCTCCATTCACACGTTCCGATTTTAGGCACGAATATAATGCGGCTCTCTTATGTCGACAGTATGAAATCAAATGATGGATAATTTTATATCCAATTGTTATCATGTTTTTACACTCAAGTATAACGCTACCCACCAGTTTTGACCTGATATTTTATATTAAATTACTCGCATTATATGCGATTAAATACAGCAGTTCAAATTCATGATCTCTTATTGGGGCCAAAAGTCCAATATAGGCTTTCTGTAGGAACTAGCTGAAAATCCAGCCTGTAGGTGGGTTTTCAGCTAGTTTGCAATAATTAAATAAATAAGAAACGTGTCAAATAACAAGAAAATTATGAGTATAATTTATGACTTCCTAACAATAAGCTATTTGGAGATTTTATCTATTTATATATAGAGAGTGACAGTGAGAGATAATGAGATAGATTTAGATATGTACAGATTTATAGATATATATATATGACATCATTCATATTTATTTATAATATGTAATAAATACATAGATTCAGTTAAAAATTATAATAAGCATGAGATAGCTGCTTTAGATTAATTATTTTTGGAGATTTAAAAGCTCATCTGTTAATTTTTAATTAACAAAGATGAATTATCTTTGAATATTTTTAGATGTGCTACACTTCTCTA
>VCCN01002092.1:1329964-1345949 GCA_006491835.1 Architeuthis dux | reverse complement strand
CTAACCTAAAGTACAACTCAGATGCCATAGAAAGATTTCAGAGTAGAGCCACCAAGATCAGTGCGAGATTGGGAAATATATCCTATACTGAAAGATTAAAACAACTTAATCTAGAGAAAATGTGCCGACCTACCAGAGGTCTATAGAATCCGGAACAACATACATACAATGGATACTGACATTCATTGCTCAAAATACCCTGATAAGAAAATGCTGATGTGTTGACGGTGCCAACCGCAAGGTCGAATCTGAGTCCTCTGCCCAACCACAGTCGAAGAGACTGTGTGGCGGCGCTGTTGGAACATTCTGGTTCCCCGCTCATGTTTTGCTGCGCCAGACACTTTGCATACAGGCACTTGAATCATTCCTTGGCATGATATAAGTGGCCGATTGGGGGGGGTGAAAACAATTCGCTTTTGGCTGTGGTCTGATGAATGCTGTTAGTGTAGAGCAAATATTCGAAGGAAATAAGTGCCTTTGCAGGTGTTGTGCAGAAGAGATGTCCTGTGAAAGAGATATTGTACCCTGTGGTCCGCCCGTTTTAAAGAGACTTTGTGCCCTACGGTCATCCCGTTTTAAAGAGACTTTTCTACTACAAGCTATTTCAGCATAATTAGGAATGGCAGACTAGTTCGACCTGAGACAGATACCCGAGTTTAGTGGCTCGATGGCCGGCCAGTTCATAGTTGAATGGATTGAGGTGGAGCTTGTATGTGAATCATGCAGAATAAAATTGATTGAGAGGGTCCTCCCTCTGGGGTTGACTGGCGGTGCTTTCGCTGTGTACTTGCAGCTGACTGCGGAAGAAAAGGCCGACATCATGCGGGTGAAGAATGCCCTATAAACTGCTTTCGCAACTGATTCATTCGTGGCTTACAAACGATTCGTAGCACGCCACCTGCGACCAGGCGAGTCCGTATACGTCTACGTCAACGTCATGGAGCTGCAAAGCCTAGCACTGCTGTTTGTAACAGGTTTGCCGGATCATGTCCAACGGCTACTTTGTGCCTCATCCAGGATTGATGAAATGGCAATAAACCAGTTGTTAGCTTGGGCACGGGCAGTAATGAAGGACGATGCGGCAGTAGACAGACCAGTCATGGTGGCCACTCGACAGGTGCCCTCAAATGTTGATACACCCCTTGACAGCGGGCTAAGTATCAGCATCACGTGTTACAGGTGCAATGGCTCAAATCACTATGCACAGAACTGCATATACCAACGCACAGGGGTGAATCATGCACGATGTGAGCATGCAAGGACGGAAGATTTTGTGGACTGAAAGAAGCTGCATCTTTTGATGAGAATCTGGCCTTCTTGTGAGGAAGGTTTTGTGGCATGCTGGCTTGATATGTGCGTTTTCACCATAGTAAAGTTTTTTAGCAGTGGGTTAAAATTGACTCCATTTAAATACAATCAATGGTAGAGAAGGGAAACAGCAACGAATGATAAAAACAACAGAGACAATCCCCGAAAGAGACAAAGATTTCTTTATTCAAACCAGCGTTTAAATTTAATTAAATGTGTGTGTGCGTGTATGTATGTAAACTAAAAGTCCATTTTCCATGTATATGCATGTAAATATGTGAAAGTGGAATCAGCTTACTTACAGTTTGGGGTGTTTTATACTCTGGCCTGTCTGTAGTGTGTGTGAATAGCACACGTCTCGGGGAGCAGCGCTGTTACACGACTGATCAGGAAGGCAGACTGGCTGGAAAAGAGTGTGATTCAAAACTAGCGCTTGTCACGTGATTACTTGCTGGTCCCTGATTGGCTGTCAGGGCGCAAGCTAAGCTTATGATACAAATAGGTTATAAAGGCTTTGTTATAACTTGTTTTTAAACCATCGCAAATTGTACTGGATTTTAAAAAATGTAGGATTTTGTTGGCTTGGTGTGATTATTGTTGAAATGTTGGCATCAGGTCATCGTTTCAATTACTATTATTGCGTTATGAAGCTCTATGTAAGTAAATATGGCAAAGTCTTACTACTAGATGATTATTAATCCAGGGTTAGTCATTATATAGATTATTCAGATCACACGTGTGTATTACTCTGTGAAATTAGGTTTGGGATTGAGGGGGGGGGGGGATTATTCATTTTCAGGGGAAAAAAGCACTTGTCTAAACTCGTTAGTCTGAGAAACTTATTTTTCTTGTAAGTCAGATTCTATTTATAAAGAAATCTTTTCTTTTTTTATGTTATATCAGGGGAGTTTTAAAATCTTGTTGAAAGATAAAAACAAAAATGGATATATAGGTTCAATCCCTTATTGATCTTGTATCCTCTTAAAATATATGTATATTAAAAAGTTAATTCTTATCCCAATATGATGGATTGATATCAATAGAAGCAAGAAGCAACATAAGTGGATTTGGATTAAGAAAAGGATCTTGGTTCAAATTGAAATAATTTGTTTTTCAACGAAAATTCAAATTTAAAAAAATTTAACAGATATGTTTCAAATGAAGAAATTGTATTTATTTTATCTGGGAAAGATACCATGGCATATATATATTAATATTGGATGTATGATACACTTATGCATCAATATCCTTGTAGACCGTAGTTATGATCTGAAGAGAGCTCAATACAAAGGTAGAGCGAATATTTGAGGGAATCAATTACAAACCCAGACCGATACATACCCCAAATTATACTTTATCATTTTTATGTTAGGAAAATTAAATGAAGGGAAATCAAGTATTTGATAAAGTTATCATAAAGAGCAGGACCAACTGAAGATACATCTAACATGTAATAGGGGTTGGCATTTAAGGGGTGAGTATTTTAGAAATGTTTGTATTTGTGTGGTAAGCTAGTTTCTTTTGTTAGATTGATTTTGAACATGTTAACAGAAACAGAGTTTACTGTTTTGTCTGAAAGGGAGTTCCAGTATTTAAAAAAAAGATCTTGATGTTGAGAATCTGTCTCTAATACCAGGGGTGATGGTGTATCTGGTATTTGTGGCAGTGACCTCTGTTGTTCTTAGTGTTCTCTGTGGCATGAGTTTGCTCTGTATGCAAGGATTATTAAGGATAAATTACCTAATAAAATTGCTTTAGTGCCGTTCCATACATTAATAACCGTCATTGTTGACGGGTATATGCTAGTAGTATAATAAAAATAAGGACTGTTGATAAAAACATAGCAATACTGCAGAATATACCAAAAATAAGAATTTATTAAAAACAGCAACAAACTAAAGTCAAAATGGCCAAACGCTTTTTTCAAAAAAAGGCCAGATATGAAATTTGGCCATAAAACGGCAACGCTGTATCATCAGGCCCGTCGCCCGGGTACAGCGAGTAGGGGGTGTAGAAGTGCTTAGTGTTGCTAAAATAGCGCTAAATCTTTTAAAATAGCCAAAAAAACGCCCCCAAAAGATACTAAAAATCGTCAAAAACACGCCAAAATGTTTAACATTGTTTTTGGCCACTTTTCGGCCCTTTTTCGGCCGAGTGTATGAAGAAAGGTGAAGCAGTTTCTAGCGCTGAAGATGTGTCGTAAAAATGATTTATGTTGTAAAAATTATTCACATAGCATTCACCGAGGGGGGGGGGTGATTTCCAGGAGGGCCACCCCACTGGCGACGGGTCTGTGTATCATAACTTCAAACTAATTAACTAAAATTAGTTTTTAAAAAACAGAACACAGACGTATTACTACTCGTATAATTCAACCCAAGCTGAAAGCTGTCAGTCTTGTACTTTTAAAATACAAAGTACATACACAACAAATATTAACTAACGAATTGGAAATAACCGAAAAGGCGAAAGTAAATAAATCAAACGCAGTTGGTGAAACAATCTCCAAAAATAATTACGGATGGATGGAAAGCACACAATAATGGGCTATAACTTTTGTTGATTTAATATTAATATATACTTAATATGATTTAATCGGATAATAGTGTCTAATCCAAAAAATGAAATTCATTAAGAAGTTGTCCGCAAAAACTCGACGAAAAACAAACTCTTGTAGATATGTGTTCCATAAACCATTCGACGTCCGATGTTTATTTCGGTATATCTTTTTCGTGCTTGACCAGTTGCCTTTAAGGGGGTTCGCCTGAACAGTGGCATCATTAGGATCAACGAAACTAATATTTTTATCTACAACAGCATTATTTTGTAGCCTATTGTATGCTTTCCCTCCATCCATAATAATCCTTGTTCCTGGAAGGCAATGCTGAATTATAATTGGTATCAAAGTGCTTGTTGAGTTATCAGCCACAGGAACGAAGACACAATTTTGAGTACCTCTTTCTATGAGACCCATTACCTTGTGCCCTTCATGGTATCGACCCTCGTGGTGATCTTTGCGGTGCATGAATTTGGATTCATCAATTTCGACATCTACACCAGGACCCCCGATTTGTGTAGGATGATCGATGACGTACATACACGCAATGCCCCGAAAGTGATTGTACCACTTCACAATTGCCTCTGCAGCTATTCCCACTTCTTCCATCACAACAGATTGCTTGCAATCTACAGCCCACCAATACATTAGTTGCAAAAGTTGTGGTAATGTTAGTTTGGAGTTTGCAAAAAAAGATTCATGTCGGATGCTTCGCATTTTCCTGCAAGACTTGCATCGCCACACTTTACCATCCACTATTTTTTGGCGTGAATTTAACACCATAGATTTGTTGCAACATTGTTGTGTATTCGCTAATAATCCATGGCTGGCAAGCCACTCTATTGTTAAATTATGGTCATCAGTGATTCGACATATATCACTCATAAGACACTTTTCCTGGGTCAGTTGATCTGCTGGGATGACATTAGCTGTAAGAAAAGCTGGAGAACTAGAATCTGCTGGCATAATGTTATTAAACTTTTTATAGGTTTGTGCAAACGTTTCCTGTGAAAAGTTGAAATATCAGAGGGAGGGGGTAGTTCTCAATGAATGAAAAGTTGTAATTTTTAAAAAAAATCAGGTTTGTGCAAAAGTTTTGTAGCAAAAAAACAGAAATTTTAGCCTATGAGCGGGCATATGTAAATTCCTTTCCACGTCTGGCCCAAATGGTCAGTCCTCTTCTTATCGTAAAATCCGCGATTATCAATTGTCTTCATCATCAATAACTGGAGAAAGAATATGTAACATCTTTTAGCGTAACGAAAGACACGCGAGGAATGAAAAATAAAGCGGGAAAAGAGAGATGGAAAAAAGAAGAGGCACAGAGAGGGGTGGGAAAGTAGCAGAAACAAACAGAAGAAAGAGGGGGTGGTAAAATGAGAAGAAAGGAACGAGTGACAGAGAAGGTAAGAAGAGGGATGGGAAAAGGAGGAGAGATAAAGAAGAGAGTGAGAGAAAATCGAGAGAACCAAATATTGACCAATCATAATTCAACATTTTATTCAGTCCCTTTTATTTTGTCAGACTTTGGAGATCATGTCCGTTTTCGCCCTGTATGTTGGATTAAACATTTTAAGACTCGGACATCCAAAATTGTCCGAATTAAGGCCCCACTCAGAGTTGCCAAGTTTGATATTTTATATCTAAATTTAGATATTTTTTGTTGCTTTTAGATATGGGATATCAGTTCTAGCCAATTTTAGCTATTTATTTTCATTATTGTGATAATAATCTAGCTACTTATAGCCACTATTAGCAATTTATGTTAATTATTGTGATAATGATCTAGCAGATTTTAGCCACTATTAGGTATTTATTTTAATTATTGTGTCAATTGTGATAATGATCTAGCTACTTTTAGCCACTATTAGCTATTTATTTTCATTATTGTTGTGAATATAATCTAGCTACTTTTAGCTATTTATTTTCATTATTGTGATAAAAATCTAGCTACTTTTAGCCACTATTAGCTATTATTTTAATTATTGTGATAATGATCTAGCTGATTCTAGCCACTTTTAGCTATTAATTTTAAATAATGTGACAATAATCTAGCTACTATTAGCTATTTATTGCCATCAATTTTTTTCTGTCTGCATTTGACAGATTTGGAGCAGGGTTGACCAGCTTTGTCCGATTTTTGGAAAACGAATCTGACAACCCAGTTCCTAGGATTAAAGGAAGCTTCTACATCCGGAGATTTTGTTCCAACAACGTTCTATGATGGTAAAAAAAATCTCACACAGAGCCAGATACGCGGATGTTCATTTTTGATGGTTAGACAAAAAAAAAGAAGGTTGAAATTATGATTGGGCAACAATATTGACTCAATATTATATGCTATTTCGTCTCTTGTTTTCCCTGCTTTCTCTCTTGTTTTTCTTCGTTCCTCCTCCCCCTTTCTTTCTGTCTTTTCTTACTCCCTCCTACTTTCACGACTTTTCTTTTCTTTTCTCTCTCACCTGTTTGTTTGTTTCTTCTTTTTTCCTACCCACACCCTCTCTCTCCTCCCCTTTTCCACCCCTCATTTCTCTCTCTCTCTCTTTATTTCCCCCCCCTCATTTCTCTCTCTCTCTCTCTTTATTTTCCCCCCATCCCTCTTCCCCGCCCTCGCTTTATTTTTCATTCCTCACGTGGCTTTCGTTACGGTAGGAGATGTCACGTCTTCTATATCCATTGATTTATGAAGGAATACAACTGATAATCGCGGATTTTAAGATTTACAAGACTGACCTTTTGGGGTAGGCGTGGAAACTTAACGAAACATAACCATCCATAGGCTAAAAATTCTGTTTTTTGCTAACCATAAATTGAAAAAAAAATCCAGCTGGAAACTTTTGCACAGTCTACACACCTACACAGACACGTAAAAATGTTTTAGAAAAGTTGTTTTTTTTTCACAGAAAACTTTCGCATCACATGAAATTTGCAAAATTGTTTATTTAATAATGTCAGCTCCAACTTTTATCACAACTCCTGTCATCCCGGCAGAGCAACTGACCCAGGAAAAGTGTCTCATGCAAGATCTAAATCAAATTATTGTTGATAATGATTCATCAATTGAGTGGCTCGCAAGCCATGGATTATTGGCGAATACTCAACAGTGCTGCAACAAACCTATGATTTTAATGTTTCGAGGCAAAAGCAGGGATGGCAAAGTGTGGCGATGCAGGAGTTGCAGGAAGGAACGAAGTATCCGACACGATTCCTTTTTTTCAGGCTCCCACATCTCCTTACCTAAACTTTTGAAAATAATGTATTGGTGGGCTGAGGTAGACTGCACGCAATCTGTTGTTATGGAACGAGTGGGAATTGCTTCAGAGGCAATTGTCAATTGGTACAATTACTTTCGGGACATTGCGTGTATGTACGTCATTGACCATCCTACACAAATCGGAGGTCCTGGCGTAGATGTCGAAATTGATGAATCCAAATTCATGCACCGCAGAGATCACCACGAGGGTCGATACCATGAAGGGCACAAGGTGATGGGTCTTATTGAAAGAGGAACTTACAATTGTGCCTTGGTTCCTGTGCCTGATTGCTCGGCAAGCACTTTGATACCAATTATAATTCAGCATTGCCTTCCAGGAACAAGGATTATTATGGATGGAGGGAAAGCATACAATAGGCTACAGAATAATGCTGTTGTAGATAAAAATATTAGCTTCGTTGATCCTAATGATGCCACTGTTCAAACGAACCCCATTGAAGGCAACTGGTCCAGCATTAAAACAAAATACCGAAATAAACATCGGACGTCGAATGGTTTATGGAACACATATCTACAAGAGTTTGTTTTTCGTCGAGTTTTTGCTGACAATTTCTTTATGAATTTCATTTTTTGGATTAGACACTATTATCCGATGTAAATAATAATAATTATAAAATAAATGAATTAACAAAATTAGATTAATAAATATTTTGTAATTGTAGCCCATTGTATGCTTTCCATCCATCCGTATTTTGTTTGTTGTGATTGTTTCACTAACTGCGAGTTGATTTATTTACTCCGCCTTTCCGATTATTCATTTTAGAACATTTTATTTTAGTGTGTAAAAAGAAAAAGTATAGAATTTGTATATACAAGAACACATCATAACAATCATATTTACTTCATATCTAGGGGCTTAAAGCTTTTGCAGTGGTGTAATAAACATCATAATTCTTCTTAAAATCATTTACATCTATTGATAGCACTACATATTCCGGTAATCTATTCCAAAGTCCTACCACTCTATTGCTAAAAAAGAATTTTCTGATATTCAATCTACTTCTACCGTATGTGTGGCCTCTCAGTCCCGTGTACCCCCTTCTAGGGTTTACTACTTCTAGACCATGCATAATCTTAAACATTTCTATTAAGTCTCTCCGATCTCTCCTAATCGCCAGTTAATAGTTTTTTTTGTAGTGATCTTTGTATTTCAAAAGTACAAGACTGACCGCTTTCAGTGTGGGTTGAATTGTCTATACGAGTAATAATCTGTCCTGTTTTTTAAAACTAACTAAACTTTAGTTTATCTTGAAGTTATCGTTGCCGTTTTATGGATGGTGTGATGGTTAGCATATCTGCCTCACACGCAGAAGGCCCCGGGTTCGATTCCCGGTATGAGTGAAGAGTGTGGAAATCTCTTCATTAGGATACATTTCCCTGTGCACTCATCAGTTAATTGAGTACAATTTAAGCTGTGTGATTAGGGTGGAAAAGAACGAAAAAGGTAATGCTCTTAGATCAGAATACTGTACAAGCATACCTCTCCCAAAACTGTTGGGTTCTTTCTTTCTTGCTATGGTCAAGTTTCACAAATATGGACTTTTTAAAAAAGCATTTCCATTTCGACTGTGTTGCTGTAGTATTTTTAATTCATAGTTTTGGTGTACTGCAGCATTGCAATGTTTTATTAACAATCAGGCCTATTTTCGAAACAGGAGAACAGCACATTTTGTGTGATTTTAACGATTGGCGATTTCTCCTACGGAAGACCAAAGCTTAAAAATAGCCTGCTTTTAAAAACTGGAGGTTTTTTAAAAAGATTTTTAATAACAATGTTTATTTATCTTAGTTGGGGTCATTTCTGAATTTAAAGATTTTTAATTTTTTTTTTTATTTAAAAAATTTTTTTTTAAACAAAAACTTTACACAAGTAATTGCGTGGCTTTTGGGGGTTTTATTAACAAAAATAAAAACTTTACACAAGTGATTAATAAGTTCGTTCTCCGGTATCGAAGGTGGCCGGTTTTTAATTTAAATGTTTTAATGAGACAATGTTTACTTTAAAAATAAAAATAAAAATAAAAAGATTTAAATTAAAAACCTTTAAATTCAGAAATGACCCCAACTACGGTAAGTAAACATTGTTATTAAAATTCTTTAAAAAAAATCTTTGCAAGAGAAACCAGTTTCTAAAGCAGGAGATTTGTACGCAGTAGGAGAAATCGACAATCGTTGAAATCACCGAAAATGTGTTTGTTCCCTGTTTCGCAAGATGGCCAATCATTATACTATTTACCTTATTTTTCAGGGTTTTTTTCATCACAACTGAATTCAGCTGTCATCGCAGATGCGATAAAAAAAAAGTCACTGAAATTTAAAAAATAAGATGAAAGTAAATTGTAGTACAGAAAACATTATATCAGTGTTGCCAGAGTTGGCGACTTTTCTAGCCAAATGCCGAAATTGTTTATAAAAGCAATTATTTTATTATATATTTTTTATTAGCTAAACTATTGTATATCATTTACATTACTATTATTAATTTTGTAATACTATTGTTTTCTATACTTTTCTAGTAGTCAGTTACTTTTTTTTGCAATCTCAACTACGACGACCGCCTGAATTAAGTTGCAATAACAAAACTGAAAAAATAAGGTAAATAGTATAATAATAATGATTGTTGATAAAACATTGCAATACTGAAGTACACACCAAAAATAAGAATTATATTTGACATTTTCAACAATAACAGAATACGCAAAAAAATATGATTAATATGTCTAAGTGACAATAGTTTTGGTTGGGACTTGTTTAGTCTTTCACCGTTTGTGGTGCAAATATAATTTTACGTTTCTAAAGAGTTAAAGGAAGATAACTCAGATTGACTAGAATAAAAGCCTAGTTATGTGCCTTGCTGGCTTTTAAAAGTTTCAGATTTTGGATAAGGGGTTATTAACTGTACTTTCTTTCTACCTATGTGTCAGGGTCAGATAACTCCTAATATGTAAGGGCATGTTGCCAACTCAAATAATATGTTCACGCTAGTTTGACTGTCAAAAAGCGCTAAATTCTTTTAAAATAGCCAAAAACTGCCGAAATGTTTTAGGCGCAAACGCGGTAAATTAGCGCTTTTTGTACTGCCAAAATAAGAAACGCGATGAATCTAAGCGCTAAATTGACAACACTGTAATGGGTGGTTGCATCCATTTGAATGCTATATATTACACCTGGGTTTTTTTCTAGTACAACAATACCTTGAATTAGAGTCCATGGGCCGGGCCAAGTCATGTTTAGAAAAGAAATAATGCCTTTATTATCTCTGCGTCCAGAGAACTCGAAGACTGACCAGCAATGGTTGTGCTGTGTTGGTATTTGAGATCATCAAAGAGATAAGATGGTCGGAATATTAATCTTAATTTCCACATTCCAGTTCTTGAAGTTCTTAATGAGTGTATCGCCTGGGAAGGGGAATGGTTGTACCATATTCATGTCTTTATTGCCCAAAATTGGAAATCTGTTATCTGTGGCGAGTGATGTTTATCAAGTCTAAAGTCTTCACACATATATAAATAAATGAACACACACACACACACAGAACTGTTTTTATTTGTCCAGCACAAACTAACGGCCACTTACATACAAAGTCGACAACAACGCCATTTTCCCTACCCACACAAACATGCCGGTATACACACACAACAAAATACACAAACACAAGCAGGGTTCCCACTCGTCCTGGAAAATGAGAGAATAAGTAAAATGGCCTGGAAAATTATTTAGATTATGAGGCATTGGTCAATGAAGTTCAGTGCCAAAGATCACATTGACTGAGATTTTCATGAGGTTTTGTTACAAAGGAATATACATTTTATATAGGAAAAAAAATGTTTTGTTTGTACAGTATGATTTTTGTATAGGCATTCATTTTTTTCGTATTATGTTTATTATCAAGTCCAATTATAGATTTGCCTTGAGATTACTAAAAACATTTGCATAAGAATAAAAAAGATTATAATTATTTAGACTTATTTGGCATTACTTTATTATTTATTTTTTATATATATTTATATTGCCCAAAAATATATTTTATCATCTTAGACTGTTACAATGCAAAGAATTTGGGTCCTGAGATGCTAGGAAATTCAAAATTTTATGGCGCTATGCCCCTGGATGCCATTTGGGAGGCTTACAGCACCCCCAGCTGCATTTGCATTGGTTACCTCTTGGCCTCCTCAAACATGTTTCCCTTATTACTGCCTTGTTTATGCATTATTTCACATAGGAAATTTATTAATTTTGTTTTGGGTTTATTTGAATTAATTTTTCCTGAAAAATGATCTCTAGTAAAGAGTAGGGCCATTCTTTTCAAGCAGTCATTATTCATTCTCAAAAAAGAAAAGATTTTTTGTATAATTAAATGAATAAATTAGAATGAAACAAATCTTAATACTTTTTTATGTATCTTGTTATATTAACATTACTTTTGAATTTGTCACAGTTTTGAATATGCAGGTGGATTTCTTAATTATATTTTTGTTCTTTAAAGAAAAGAAAATCCATCTTTTTTTTTTTTCTTTTTTTTTAAAGCTGGGAAAAAATTCAAATTTAATTTAAATATTTATGAATAAATATATGTAAATAATTTCCTTTTAATTATTGTTTTGTTTTTGTTTGCTTTAAATATATGTTATGCCAAATCGTTGAAGTTGCCTATTTCATGAAAATAAAAAAATATGTATTTACTTATTTTTGTAAAAAAAAGTTTGATTTCACTTTGATTACATAAATCTTTGATTGTATAAATAGTTGTTTTTATGCTTGTTTTGATTAAATAAACATTTGATCAAATTAAAACTATGAAAATGGCCAAAGGTTTTAAATGCTGAAAATGGCCAATTTAAATAAACTGTTACAATCTTAAACTTAAACACATCGGTAGGTTTACACTCCAAAACAAAGGCGTGGAAACTGGCAGACCCCAAAGCATGAAAAAAATTACAGGGTAGGTTAAAAAGGTTGCAGGTATGGGCCGCAAAATATTGGCTCGTGCAGGTCTTTACCTTGAATAGTTTGGTTTTGATGTATGGTTATGGTATTGCTGTATAAATTAATGTAACTCAGTATAAGCTGGAAAAAAACCCACATTAAATTATAATAAGGTTTTGAACAGTATGGAAGATTTTGGAATGAATTAACTGCACTAATCAAGATATACCTGTATTTAGATCTTGGGTGATATTTGTAAGTAAAACATTTTACAGCATATGAATAACTTATTAATATCTAGCTGCTAATTTTAATGACACTGGGTCTCTGAGCTAAATTTAACATAGATGGGGCCCAGTGCATAACATTTTTTGGGGGCCTTCCTATTCTTATATTTAGCTATTACTTTCATTTAGGTATTTCTGCAGCCTCATGACCTAGTTCTGAGTAATTTGACACCTTGATAAAATAAACGTCAAAATCATATAAAACTTTATTTTTTTTGTCGAAAAATATTAGTGTCCTTAGTAAGTTGAAAGACTGGCGAAATATATAAGATAAAAATTATTTGTGTACACCATATAAAACCGAAGATATTGTTGAATAAAAATAGCGTAAATATACGTGCAGATTGTAAACAAAACTTGGTTCGTAGTATTAACGAGTAAATAAATACCTAGATTGTTTAAATTTACAACACATCAACTACTTATTGGATTTTAATAAAATTTTCAATACTTATCGAATAAAGGATGAATCTTTTTAAAAATCAGTTTGTATTCCAAATTTCGGGGGGAATAAAATATTTTTTCATTGTGATTAAACACAAATCCCCTTAAAAATTTGATGATTTCATTGATTTCTTTTGTATTTATGTCAGCACTAATCCAATTTGTTTACATCATAAAGTTTTAAGACCATTAAAACATAAATTCTGCTTCTGTTTTTGAAAAACCTAAATTTGATATTCCGTAAAAAATTGTTTTTAAAAAAACTGCTGGAGAAAAAAATACTGCTCTAATTGCCAATATTTTTCATTGATTTGGTAAAATATGATTTATTGCAAAAAGAGAAATAATCTTAGCATTAAAATCTTTATTATAGAGAATTTTAAAATCTTTACTGGTTTTAAATGATTTTTGAAAATTCAATTTTTACTGTTTCTGTTGGATTGTTTTCAATTCTGTTCTCACGTGATGTACTGAAAGGGTGAGTAAAGGTATGTAAAAAAAAAAATGAAAACTGAAACCATCGAGAGTTATTTTGATTTTTTTTTTTTTTTGTTGTGATTTAATTGGCCGATATTTTTCTACGGATGGAAATAAACGTAAATTTTATATGTTTATTATGTTCAAGAGGACACAACTGCTGTAATAATCTCAGTCAGCCATCTGCTGCTCCTGGTCTACTGATAAGTACTGACTTCCGTAATAGCCAATTAGAAGGAATTTAGCAGCAGGTGCTATTGTTGACAGGACTTATCTTTTGTGGTAAAGTCGCAGGTGCTGGCAGATATTTGACCCCTCCCCCAATGTGAAAAAAAGAGGTTTTTATGTAGTTTTTAAATTGAAAATCATAATTATTCTGTTAAGTATTGTTCAGTAATGATGAAACTAAGTATTTCTAATTGTAAAAAAAACATCCGAAGAATTCTTTATTTTAAAAATGTTTTAAATTTTTAAAAAGTTCAACAAAATGGTGGAAATTATAGTTTAAAACTTAAAATTGACTTTTAAGAGCCCAATTCTACATTGAATTTTTTCTTTCTTTTTTTCAGACACATTTGGACTTGATTCTTTCTAAGGAAAAACTGACAAACAACAGTTTTTAAATTTTAATTTACATTTTAAAATTGGGTGTCCCAGTGCGCAAGAAAGTAAGTAGGTATTACTTACTTTCATTCAAAACAAAAATTAAATATTCATAAAATTATGTTTAATTTAACAAAGTCCTCAATAGATCAATAATATATCTCTATGTACTATAAATCCTCAAACAAATTGAAACACTGAAAAACCTTGAAAATAAAAAATATTTTTTGAGACATTTTTGCACTACCTTAAGTACGGCCCTGCTGAGTCTTTACTTTGAAAAACATGTACTTAACAATAGCCTTCTTTTTTGGACCATATATGTATTAGGCACCCCAAATTTGATTCAAGTCTTTGGATCAAATTTCCAGTTGTTTTGATTTAATTATAACTACCTTTTTATTTATTTTATAGCTAGAAATTTGATATGGAATTTGTTTGTCTACTTTTCAATGCTGACGTACCACGTGACAACCGGTGTCAGCTGAAAATTTGACATAATGACTTGAATCAAATTTTGGGTGCCTTATCCATATATGGTTCCTTTTTCTTTTTTTTTAAATTCTTTTTTTAGGCTTTCACTCAACAAGCTTTTTCTTTTCTGATATTTAATAAATTAATCTTGTTCAGGAAAGCTGGTTCTGTTTTTTCAAAAAATAAAAGTTATTTTTATTTTGTTCACTGCTTATTTATTTTTCCTTTAAAAATAACCATGTTCAGCAAAGCTGAGCAAGGGACGTAACTCAGCAACATCTAAATTGGCAACACTGAGCAAGGGACGTAACTAACATTTTGGTATGTCAGTCATTGATGGCAATTGATGCTAGAGATTCTAGCGCATCTAACAAAAAAAACTATCATTCCAAGGGAAATTATGAATATCCAGTGTTAGGGGTGATCAATTAAAAAGTTGGGCTGTAATCACTAAAAAATGTCTGAATTTTCAAAAAACAAGCTGGCACAAACTTGTAACCAATAAGCTTACATTGAAAATTGAACCCCCACTAAAACCCTATTTTGGAGGGGAATTTTCAAAAATCAAAAAAAGCATTTTCCCTACTCATTAGATTAAGGGAAATATGTGTACAAGATTTTAAATTTCAACTATGAACAGTTCGGGCTGAGCGGTTAGTCCGGATACATAGATATAAATGTGTGAACACATGAATAACCTAAACCTTTGATAGCGGTGATTAATAATACTAAAGCCAAGAAGAAAAATTATATCATTTATAGCTAAATATACCATGGATTCCGCTTAATAGGACCATCTGTTATTAGGACCAATTTTATAAGAACTGATTCAAACGTATGTAATCATCACTAATTTGCTTTGTTTATTATGACCAATGCATCGTAATACCTTTTGTGGTCTGCCAGGGGTCCGTGGCCTCACAGGTTGGGAACTCCTCCTTTTTGGAAGTTTGGAGATAGCCACCCTAGGTTGAGAAGCCCTGATTTAATCCTAGGAATGTTGACAACGAGGCTAAGCCGGACCGGAAGTTTATGTCTTATGCTTAAATCAGATAAAAGGAACTGAATAAAATAGTGAATTATGATTGGTCAATATTATATGCTATCTGGGTTTTCTCTCACCCCCTTTTTTAAAAAAAATCTCTCCTCCTTTTTCCATCCCTGTTTCCTCTTCTTGCTTTCTCTTTCTCTCTGTAATTTGTTAGTTACTGCTCCTTTTCCCACCACTCTTTTCTCTTGCTGCTTTCCCTCTTCTCTTACTTCTGTTTGTTTCTGCTTCTTTTCCACTCCCCCTTTCTCGCTCTCCCCTTCTTTTCCCGCTTTATTTTTCATTCCTCACGTGGCTTTCGTTCCGGTAAGATATGTAACTTATTATCTCTCCATTGATAGATTATTAATAATACAACTGACCATCGCGGAGTTTACGATTTACAAGTCTGACCATTTGAGGCAGGCGTGGAAAGGAATTTACAGACCCGCTCCGGCTAAATTTTCTTCTTTTTTTTTTAATTACAACTTTTGCACAAACCTATAATTTAAAAAAGTAGCTAATAATATAACATGTCATCAGATTCTAGTTCGCCAGCTTTTCTCACAGCTAATGTCATCCCAGCAGATCAACTGACCCAGGAAAAG
>VCCN01002092.1:1292353-1324100 GCA_006491835.1 Architeuthis dux | reverse complement strand
TATTTGCTCCCTTGCGCAGCCTGGCAGGACATCACACACATGTGTTACATATTCAGAAAAGTGACCACTTTGTTGTGCCTACAGAAATAATCAGTAGCTGCCAACATGGGACACTCCGCTACAGAATGGCTGATATGCTGGTCTCATTTTTATTGTGTTAATAAACTGAATGAACATTTTGGGTAAGTAAAAATAAAATACAATATTTAATCTAATTTTTCGAGGTACACATAATAGTGGGGTCCAACAACAAAGGTTTTAGACAAAGTTATTCCCCTTAAATATGCGAAAAGTTGTCTAGAGCGAGTACAAATTGCAAGTGGCAAATGGCACAAAAACAGACACGGACACAAAGCAGTCGATTTAAGCATCAGCATTCGTCAACATTTTCATTCGTACGGGCACATGTAAAAACTCCTATTTATGGGGCAGACTTCTTAGCCCATTTCAACCTGTCTGTGAACATGAAAAATAAAACACTGACAAAGAATCGAACTAACTTCAAGGTATACCCTCTTTTTTGCCATCTTGTCCATTTCACATCTACAACGAACGTATCTTTGTACAAAAGGGGGTTGTACCCAAAGCGAGGCTGGGCGGAAGTGAGGAGCAGGAATAGGGAGCAGCCGACAATATTACATCCCTCTCCTTAAGATTAGTAGTTTAGTAGAAAAACATGTGACATTACTTTAATCAATTGATTAGGGAAATCAGAGTTCCGTCACAGTGAAATATCTTATAACTTGTACTATACGTACTTAAATGGGGCTACAGCTGTGACCTTTTCCTTTTTGATATTTACTGGTTATTGTGGGGTGCAGTTGCTAGCACATCACCCACTCTGCTAGTCCTCAGCACTAGCAGTCTTATCTAATATGAAGTCAGTGTAACGGAATGGTGTTTTCACACGTCTTCCTGATGATGTTCTTTTCTTGGGGGTGGCGGTTGATTTTTTTTTCTCCGGCTGTGCAGATGGTCTTCATTTCTCTCATGTCATGTAGGAGGAATGTCAAGCAGGTGGTGCCGGTTTCTTCTTATTGTGCTGCCTTTTTCGATAGTAACATTGTAAGACCTGGGCTGTACACACTGTTCTGTTACCACCGCTTTTCCCCATATACCTGACCGATGGTTCTGTACTGTCACTTTTTGACCTCTGTGCAGGCTTGGTAGGTCTCTTGCGGCACAATTGTAATATCTCTTCTGTTCGTCTTGACATGCGCATAACCCTTTGTAGATATTCTCTTTCCCGGGTTGTGTGTCTCTTTCCCTTGATCATTTTGGTGTATAGCAGCTCTGGCGTACTTTTGTATTTTGTGGTCAATTGGTGTTGTTCTCAGGCATAGCAGAGCCATGTCCAGGTTTGTCTTGCTGTCTTTTGCTTTTTTCATTGTCTTTTTTACAGTTTCCTTGTATCATGGTTTCCTTCTTTTGTGCGTTCTAATATCTCTGACATGTAGGGCATTCATTGACGACTTCTTCAATATCATTGAGTCCCAGCCAGTATACGCATGTTTTGGCCCATAGGATGTACTTTTCGACACCTTGATGTGATGTGTGTATCCTGTCCAGGATCTCATGCTTCTGGTGATCAGTATTCTTCCTCCCTTTAGTGCTAGGGAGTCCTCTACTGACTGTTCATCTCTGAATGATCAATATGGCCTTAGAGGTGTCGGCACATCCTTTGCTCTGTCTGGCCAGCCAGTGAATATCAGCTCTCTTAGGGCTGATATCTCAGGGTCATTTCTGGATTCTTCTTTTAGCACTGCAAGTTTGTTTTTGCTGAACTGAATTCTTAGGTTCAGATTTACTGGGTCATACTTGGCTTTGTTTGGTAGTCTTGATAAGCTATCTGCCAGTAGGATTTCTTTCCCAGGTCGGTATGTGATGGTGAGATCGTATCCTTGTATTGCCATCAACATCCGTTGGAGCTGTGGAATGGTTTCCCTATATATGTATGTGTGGAATTTCTGACACCCGAACACTACTGCCAGCATCTCACGTTCGATATTCGCATACCTCTGTTCGATTGGCGTGAGTGACTTTGATGCGAATGCAATTGGTTTGCCATCTCGTAGGAGTGATGCTCCCTGCCAGAAGCATTGACCTGAATGACTAGGCTTCGCTGGGTCAGAGTATGTCAGTGTTACCTCCTTACTGCTGAGGGCCTTGATTTGCTGGAGGGCCTTCTCATGGCTCTTCTTCCAGATGAATACGCTGTGCTTCTTTAGGATGTCGCGGAAGTTGGCAGTATGCTCGAACAGTTGTAGTATGAATGGGTCCATGTATGTTACCATTCCCGGTATGTGTTGCAGCTCTGCTTAGTTGGCGGGAGACTTAAGAGCTTTGATGTCCTCTACTAGGATCTGGGTGTACTCCATTTTTATTGTATATACCTCCAAGAAGTTGATAGATTTGATTTTGTTGTTGCATTTTGTGCAGTTAAACACACATCCATTTTCTTTGGCGACTCCCATCAACTAGTGCATGTGTTTGTCGTTTTCGTTTTTTTCTCAAACATGATAACTTCGTCAGAGATACCGATGGTTCCAGGGCACTTCTCTAATATTTAGTCCATCTTTTGCTGGAACACACCCTGGCTCATTACCAATTCAAATGGCATCTTCATAAAGCAGTGCCTGCCAAATGGGCTGATGAAGCACGTTAGGGGCTGGCTCTCTTTGTCTAATTCCACAGAGCATTTTTGGCATCAAGCTTGCTGAAATATTTGGCTCCCGCTAGCTTGTGTGTTATTTCCTCGAGGGTGGGAATTTTGTGATGGCATCAGTGTAGTATCTGTTCTTCGAGACCACCATATTCTAAGTGGTAGAATATTTCCTTCTGCTCCAGTGTCCACTTTTATCAGTAGTTTTGGTGGTTGTTGTTCCCTACCAGGCACCTGGATGTTTATTTTTGCAGTGACTTCGGTACGGCTATCTGAACAGTTCACTGTGTGAAATTCGAGCTCGTCAAAGTCCCCTTTATCTGTGTCGCTGTCGTTATCTATCGCATGTATCTCCCCCGGTGGTGCTTTGGCATAGGTCGTTCCTGCGAGGAGGTACTGTGTTTTGTCTTGTCATATTTTTTCTTCCATTTGCACACACTAGCCCAGTGGTTTCGTTTTCCACAGTTTCAGCATTGAATGTTGTAGGCTGGGCATTTGTCTTTGGGTCTGTGGTTTCCTCCACATTTTGTACAGTACCCGTTTTTTTGGCTGTTCTGTATGACATCTACTGTAGCAGCAGGCTGAGCACTGTTACTTTGTGTGAGCTTTAGCTGTTTCATATGATTTACTGAAGCCTCATGATTTTTCACTATCTGTACAGCTTTTTCCAGTGTTATTTTTTATCTTCTGCCAGTAACTCTCTTTGTACTTCTGGGTATGTAGTTCCGGCGATGATCTGTTCTATGAGTCACTCATCAAGCTCACAGTTTATTTTGTCTCCCTGTTTTATTTTTTGGAAATTGCACTGAGTCTGGAGATAAACTCATCCACTGTCTCAGATTTGTTAGCATTAGAATACATTTTCTGCTTTATGTTCTTCAGTACTAAACGAGCTACCCTGAAGTTTTGGTTCGACTTTCTGTACTCTTCAAATTTCGACCATACAATGTCCAGCCGGTCTTTATCCTCAGCTGATAGACCCCAACTATTAGATTTTAGTATCCCGGTTTCTCCCGTGCATAGCAGGCTCTCATCCACCTGGACCTGTGGATCCGTTATTTTTCTTCGTTGGAATATCATTTCACACTGTTGTCAGAATAGTCCCATCGCCTTGGCTTTGTTTGGATTGTCCCAGTTCATTTTAACGTTGCCGAAGTTGTGGGACGCCATGACAGTTTTGTCTTTGTACAAAAGGTGTTTGTACCCAAAGCAAGGCTGGGCAGAAGTGAGGAGTGGGAGAGGGAATATGTAGCAGGCGACAATACTACACATTTCAACCTGTTGGTGAACATGAAAAATAGAACACTGACAGATAATCGAACTTACTTCAAGATCGAAGGAATACGCACATCATACAGCTCTACTGGAATTAGTGCATCCACATGGCATAATGCAGAGTATGCAGAATTTTAAACCAATACTTGGAAATCACCAAACCCTTCGAACACAGACCAAATCAAACATCACACGGAACACCACATAGGACTAGCAGTCCACCGGTTTACTCACCTCCACACAGACTACACCCTGAAAAATACAAATGGGCCAAAGAAGAATTTCAGAATATGTTGCGTGAGGGCATCATTAGACCTTCTAAAAGCCTGTATGCTTCAGCCTTCCATTTAGTCCCCAAACCAGACACTAACTGTTTCCGGCCATGTGTCGATTATGGAAGTCTTAATGCATCAACAGTTCCTGATCGTTACCCAGTTCCACACGTTCATGTCTTTCCAATTAGTCTACAAGGAACACGGATTTCCCCCCAAATCGACCTCATTAAAGCGTAATGTCCCTAAAACAGCAGTAACAACACCATTTGGACTTTACGAATTCACCTGGATGCCTTTCGGTCTACAGAGTGCAGCACAAACCTTCCAATGTCTTATCGACAAGGTTTTTTGCGGCTTACCATTTGTATACGCCTATATAGACGACATCCTCATAGCAAGCACAACCAACGAGGAACACAAGTCACATTTGTAACAGGTATTCAAAAGATTGTCACACTTAGGCCTCAAAGTCAACGCAGACAAATGCATC
Source organism: Architeuthis dux (assembly GCA_006491835.1). Lineage (NCBI taxonomy): Eukaryota > Metazoa > Mollusca > Cephalopoda > Oegopsida > Architeuthidae > Architeuthis > Architeuthis dux. Next base: position 1,319,398 of record VCCN01002092.1, on the reverse strand, counting down.
TTTTTTTAGGGCATCATCGACCAGGATGGAATATCGCCACTGCCAGAGAAAATGGAGGCAATTCAAAACTTTCCACAACTAACGTCTGTAAGACAATTACAACGGTTTATAGGAATAATGAATTACTACTGTAGATTCATACCTAGCTGTTTCTCCTGCCACTAACAAATCTTCTGGAAAAAAAAAGAACAAAAAAAACGAAATTGGTCCACAACATGTTTACGTTGCCAAAAGTGTAAAGACACACAAAATCACCCATGAGCACATTTAGAAATCTAGATGCTAGATTCACACACCTACACATCAATTTAGTGGGACCACTACCTAGCTGTCAAGGATATTCTTATATGTTGACCGTCATCGGCAGATTCAGACGATGGCCACCAGCTATTCCACTCAAAGACATAACAGCAGAAACCGTAGCAAAAGCTATACTGAAAGGTTGGATATCAATTTACGGAATACCCAATGTTATCACCACAATTCCAATCCACTCTTTTCCATGAATTTAGCAACATACTAGGCTCTAGACACATCAAGACAACCGCCTATCACCCATGCGCTCAACTCAAAGAATCTCTAGCTATGAGACAGAACACAACGAATTGGATTGACAACTTACCCTTGATACTCCTGTCTATAAGGAACGTGACAAAGGAATATTTAGGCTGCACACCAGCCGAATTAGTTTTTGGCACATCTTTATCCTTACCAGGACAGTATTTTGACGAAAATAGGGATTTACAACCAACTCAAAATCACACCCACTCAACAAGCTACATGACAAATATATACACCCAAAACTCTTTATGACTGCAAGTACGTTTTCATACAAAATGATGCAGTAAAGAAACCACTCACAGCAAAATACCAAGGCCCATATAAGGTCATAGACAGAGCAAGCAAATACTTTACTATACAAAAATGAAACAACAAAGACACTATCGCTATTGACAGACTCAAACCTACGTTCTTAGAATGACAGGATCAACCAGAATATCACACCGTCATTGGTGATAGGCATCACGCTATGTTCTTACATAAATCACGATGGTCAGTTGCAGTTCCAGAGTGAGGTTCCAATATTTGAACTGTGGACAAGTTTCCTTTTTTTCCTTTTCCCATTCATTGAATGGAGGTATTGAATCCTCTTTTCCCAGAGTTTCTCTGTAGCTATTGTAGGCTTCCTTCTTCAGCTGTGCCCTGATGGGCATGTCTGGCCTTGGTTAGATGTGTCACCTTCAGAAATGATTATGCAGTCCCTACTGTTGCTATATCAGCCTGAATTAAAGCTTCAACCCATCTACTGTCTTTCAGCAATGCATCAACAGATTGTAATGCTGCCATTGCAATATGGAGCCTGCCCAACATTATCAGGTATTTATCTTCTCCATACTCCTGGGGCCAACACCACTGAACCTGTTTGGCAATTGCAAACAATGGCTGGTCAACAGCCTTCACAGATACTTGCCCAGGATTCTGATGTTCTACTGCCTTCTTGATGATGTCCATGCCATGTTTATCACTTGCAGTTGAATGGCTCTCAAGTTGACAACAAATCAACATCAGGTAGCTGCAACTAGGGTCTAGGACCTTCTAGGGTATCCAATGTATCAGGTGTGGGCATAGCCAAATCTTTCTCTGGGTGGTTATGTTCTGGATGCAAGGGAGAAGGCCTGTGATTTGAGGGACCCACCTCCGGTGTAGAATAGTAAGGAACGTCAGCAATTGGGAGTATCTTACAGACGAAACCACGATTGCTACCATCAATCTACACATGACCGGTTTCGTCTTTTGTCTCCTGCATTTTGACCACGTGACCTACTTTCCCATCTTCCTCATCCAGCAGAACCACTGCCACTATTACTAGCTACTACTATTACAGCTAGCCACAACAGCTAATGGCTGCTTACGTTTTCGACCGTTACTTTCAAATAGAGAATCCACTACATTCTCTTTCAACTTCCAACTTTAATTAACTTCTCCCCTCTTTACCAACATTCACACCATCGTTATAGCAACCTCCAATCCACACATGGTACTGTCTGTTACAAAAAGGTTCAACAATACCTCTTGCTTTTACTTCATCAATGCGGACTGTGGCCATCTTGATTATGCATCTGTACAGAATCAACAACTTGTAGCTCCTGAAGTGGACAAGAATGGACATTGTAGAAGTCATTACTCATATGTCTCTTAGCTATTGCTGCTTCCCATAGGTCACTAATGTTTCTACATTGCTGATGGATTTAGTGTTTGTCATACAGAATAAGAACATTCCAATTTTATTTTATTTTTATTTATTTTATTAGATGGAGTATTGTAAATCATTATTATTTTTTTCCACAATTTACCTTCATCTTAATTGTTGTTGATTTTTATCCCAACTAAATTCAGGTTGGTTTCCCTTCAGCAGTGAATAAATAAATTAACAGTGTGGATCAGAATAAAGTTCCAGGTGAGAATCGAACTCATGACCACCAATGCCGGCGGATGGCTCGCTTAACACACAATAAAAAGCAACAATTAAGATGAAGGTAAATAGTAGCAACAATTAATAATAATGTAGTATAAAGTCAACTTACATCCATTTGTCTCCTGCTGGTGGCCATATTGGAAGGGGTTGAAGGCGCGAAAGGTGAGGCCAGGGCTTTGAAACCGGAAAGAAAAACTGGGCGAAGGTTTATTAGGCTGGTGACAGACTAGTGTGCCATCAGTTGTTTTTCTGAGTACTTCCGGATTGGAGCGTGCATGCAAGGATTACGGTTACAGCACGGAGAGAGAAAGAAGGTAAGCGAGTTCGTCATTAATCAGTACACAGATAATGAATAAGAAGATGTTCTTTAATTAAGAGCATTATTTCTGGAGACATGTTGACATCATGGACTGGAGTGTTGTGATAGTGCTGCTCGTGCTCTGATCACCTATCATGGTTAAGGTAACCATAGTGTGCTGACTTGGGCTTCAAAGGAAGTCACAAAGTCAAACAATATATATATATATATAAAAGAGAACCTACCTTTTTTCTTAGAATAGAATAGAACCAACTTAGAATAGCACAGAGATCCATGGAAAGAGCAATGCTAGGGATAACTCTAAGAGATAGAAAAAGATCAACATGGATTCGAATGAGGTCTAGAGTGAAGGGTATTATACAAATAATAAAGCAGCAAAAATGGAGATGGGCTGGTCACCTAGCAAGAAGAGATGACAATAGATGGGGGGGAAGACTAACCAATTGAATGACTTTACTCAGATATTTATATTTTTCTATACTTAAAAAAGTATTTTTTGTGGTAAACATATACAATAAGGAAACATTATTTCTAAAAATCTAATTCTAAGTTCTAAGATTGTTATTTGCTAACTTTATGAAAACTAGAAAAATTCAAATAAATTAATATAAATAAATTTTCATCAACAATTTTCTTTGCATATTTTTGGATTTTGGAGAAAAAAAATGAATAAAATAAACACTTAAGAAATGAGTTAATTTATGTGTAGCTGTTTAATGTATATTTGCAGAGGATAGAAATTCTCAAGCTGAACTCCAAAAGATAAATGATTGCATATAATGGTTCCTAGCTACAATTAAAGTTACGGCCTGATGTTAGGTCAGGATGGGCAATATGCCTATTCATCAGTAAGGGGTTATAAGTAAGTCAATGTGTCTATGTCTCTATGGGGCTTACGTGTGTCGTTCACGTGTACTAGTGTGTATGTAAGTTAACTCTTAGCGTGTCGCTAGAAGTGAGGACAGTAGTCAGTGAGATGAAATGGCTGGACAGTGGTGAACGAAATGGAAAGTTATACAAGATGTTGTGCCAAAGGAACTTGGTGAAGGCAAGAAAGGTATATTGAAATTGACATACAGATGAATAGATAAAGATACAACAAGCATGAATGAAAATTTGAAACGCAAAAGTATAAAATATATAATAAAGGATATTTATTATACATGAAATAAACAAAGAGAAGAGAGTTACGGTTTGTGAAGGTTCCTACTTAAGGTTCAGAAAATAGTTCTAAGAAGTAGAACTGAATGTTTGTATTGTGAGGAAAGGTATATGAAATGTGTATGTGTGTTTAGGTACTTGGCTCTGTGTGTATGTGTGTGAGAATCAGCAAATCACCTGACAGTGTACAGTTATAGCACATGGCCCAGGTGTTTCTGTGTCTTTGTCTTGTCGGACAGAAACACCCGGGCCATTTACTATAAGGGTTACCCCCCCCCTTAAACATAACTCCCGTTTAACCCATCACACTCGGATTTTACACCTGAAGAAGGCCGAAGAATGGATCGGCCAGAGCGTCGTGTTTACAACACAATTAACAAGAAGGAGTTCAATCGTTTGAGGAACCATTTGAAAACTTAAGTTATAGAATTATACATAAGAAGGGTGGACAATTGGCTACTGATTACATTTTGGAGCGGATCCTTGCACAATTACCTCATTTTATGCCTTAGTGTCCCCCATTGACTCTCTTTACAATATCAATATTCTTTACCAAATTATCCCTCTTTTGGCTTTACCAGGGGGAGTAGGCCCCCTAATAATCGTAGGCCCATGCCAACTGGCCCACATAGCCTCCCCTTTGTTCTTGCCAAATCAAAAGTTACTTAAACAGGTCTGGTTAGTTACTCAATAGAAACCGTCATGTGACCAACATCTTTTGGCAGCATGCCATTTGGGTGTGATCAATTAAAAAACTGGAAAAAGGGTTTTGTTGGGCAGTGATCACTAAAAAATTCTGAATTTTCAAAAAACAGGCGCATACAAACTACCGATCAATTTAGCATAAACTTACATTGCAAATTGAACCCCCACTAAAAACCTATTTAGTTAAAAAGGGGAGAAAATTTACTAGTTAATTCTACGGAACAGAATTTGTTGCACGCATATTTTACACTATTTTGATTCAATAATATCTCCCGTTTTTTCATAATGACAAAAAGCTCAGAAAAAGACATTCCCCTTTTCCACGAATTGTCAATAATGAAAGTAAAACTGAGTTTTTTCCAGTCGTAATAAAATTGTTTGGTTGTCAAACATGATCTTATTTACCCCAGAGAAAAGAGCAAGTGAAGTTCCTAAAACCAGTCAAGTCCCAAATTTTACAAACACGGTATGTAGAAAATAACAACATTGTTTATTATTCAAGAAGGGTTCTGTTTATTTCAGGCTGTTGGGCAAATTTTACTGTACATAAGTCTGATATGTTCTGAATCCCCCTCCGCATTTAAATAATTTAACGTTAAGCATCATTACACAACTAAACATTCTGGTTATGATACATTTAAAGGAGATATCAGCTTAAAATTGAAACACTAAAGAAACAGACCGGTAGCCTAAATACGCTTTTTTTCTTCTAAAAGGCAAACAGAGCTCAGAGAAATGGTGCATGCAAGCTATGTTGTTAGCAAAAAAGTTCCTAACACTCTAAAAAATATGCTGACATGAATTTGTGGCCCGGTTTATGATTAGCAATATCTGCTGCTCGAAAAAGGTTGCCCATGTCTGATCTATATACTACTAAAATTCTCTATTGCAACAATTTACTGTTGAGAAAAATTAGTATATTTCCAAATCCTCATCCCATATGGCCTCATTTTCCCCCTATCTATTGTCATTTCTTCTTCCTAGGTGAGCAGCCATCTCCATTTTTGCTGCATAATTATTTGTATAATATCTTTCACTCTAGTCCTCTCTCTGATCCATGTTGATCTTTTTCTATCACTATCATTGCTCTTTCCATGGCTCTTTATGCTATTCTGAGTATGTTTTCAGCTTGTTTTGTTAATTTCCATGTTTCACATCCGTAAGTCATGGCTGGTATTATGCAACCGTTGTATACTTTACGCTTTAAGCACATTGGCCAGGTGCTCTTCAGAATGTCTCTATTCATACCACATGTTTTCCAACCTATCGTTATGCCTCGTTTTATTTCGCAGTCATGGTCTTTCTCTAGCATTATTACCTAGATAGATTTTATTGTATATCTTATTTTAATTTTATTTCTCTTCATTTGTTCAATGTTAAATATAAGCAGTACGAAAGCCCTTAATTGTAAGCAGAGGTCGGTTGTAGAACAGTCTAGGTATTTCTGCGAACTCGTGACTTATGATTTATCGCTATTTTCCGTAAAAAGAGAAATAATCTTAGCATTAATATCTTTTTTAGAGAGAATTTTTTAAATTTTTACTCTGTTTCTGTTGGCTTGTCTTCAATTCTGTTCTCACGTGATGTAGTGAAAAGGTAAGTAAAGATATGTAAAAAAACTGAAACTATCGAGAATTTTTTTTGTTCTGGTTTAATTGGCCGATATTTTTCTATGGATGGACATAAACGTACATTTTCTATGATTATTATGAGGACACAACTGCTGTAATAATCTCATAGTCAGCCGCTACTGGTTCAATGACAACTACTGACTTCCATAAATAGTAAATTAGCTAGAATTTAGCAGCCCGTGCTAGAGTGTTGACAGTCAAAAAAGAGGTTTTTATGTAGTTTATTCTGTTAAGTATTGTTCAGTAATGATGAAACTAAGTATTTCTAATTTTAAAAAAAACATCGGGAGAATTCTTTATTTTAAAAATCTTTTTAAATTACAGACTCCGAATTTTTAAAAATTTTCTAAAAGGTCAACAAAATGGCGGAAATTATAGTTTAAAACTTAAAATTGACTTTTAAGAGCACATATTTGGACTTTATACTTTCTAACAAAAACAAGAAAAACTTACAAACAACAGTTTTAAAATTTTAATTTACATTTTAAAATGGGGTGTCCAAAGTGTGCAGAAATGCCTATGAACACATTATAAAAGTATTACTTAAGTTATTTTATTATTATAAATTAAACATTTTTTAATTATTACTTATTCTATTCTTCTTCCTCCTGTGATATATGGTATGAAATAAAATAAAATCATAAAGCTTTTATTCATTCAAATTTACAAAAAAGTACTTAATTAGTACAAATTCAGTTAAAATATTCATACTACACAGTTGGCATTCTTGACTGACGCCTTTTGACCGTTCAACATTGTAACTTGCAGTCGTCTGTACTACACTGCTTTCATTTTGACTGATGCTTTTTAACTAAATTTTGACTGTATTTTACTGTACATTTTGTTTTATCTTGTTTTTATTTGATTTCTCTTCACCTGTTCGATGTTAAATATAAGCTGATCGAATGAAAAGACCTAAGTGTTACTTTTTACAACAAGATCAATTTCCTCAGAAAGTGCCCTGCATCAGGGTTAATTGTATCTAAGCGGAGGTCGGTTGTAGTACAAAAAACCCTAAGAGATGCTCCTAAATAAAACTGGGTTTTTTCCAAGCGTAATAAAATTGGTTGATTGGTAACTTGTTATACATGATTGCATTTCCCTGTTGAATAAGTTGTTAGCCTCGTTTCACTTGTTAGCAGAGATTGTTAGATATTTAGGCAGCCGTGGGCAGGTGTCACAGGTTTGACTCCCACAGCTATTGAAAGTTATAAATAGGATATCGACCAAAATCCAAACTGCAAGGTGTCAGGGACCAGAAACAAACACACCGGGTGTTCAAAAGGCATAAACAGGATATCAACTAAACCCAGGTGGTGGACAGGAAAACATGTGTGGGCGTTCGAGCCCCATAAAAGCCAAATATGCCCTCATTAGGCAGTGAGACAGACCGCCTGGGAAGACATAAGACCAATTTCCCTGTAAGAACAGTCTGTCGGCTCTCATTATCTCTTCATTCTCTGCCACGGCACAATGTGTCTGATGGAATAAAAAATATATCATATTTTTATAAACCAAGTTTCGAGTCTTCCTTTTTCTCCAAGTCCAAGATGGTCAAGGTAGAGCTGTGATTTTCAACCTTTTTCATCTCACATGTTGGATAATGCCGGTATTTCTTCTTCTGCTGCTGATGTGTGATGTCTTGTCATTGGGTTGTACATTTATGGGAGTGAACATTCTGTGGAGGGAAATAAACGCGGAAAAAAACTCGCCCACGTGGCGGGAACGAAAGACAACAAAATTCATTATTTTAAATTGGGTTCAATTATTCCTGTTGATAGCTTTGATTCCGGGTCGGTTCGTGGATCACTTTGAGGTATTGAATACTGCTTCAGTTAAAATTCTAGACGAGTGGTCACTTTACTGAATGACTACCAGTGATGGTAGTAGTTAAAAAATCAAGGCGCCTGGTTTCCTCCTCCTCCTCCTCCTCCACCCTCCTTCCCTCCGACGGATGAAGAGGTCTGTCTGTCGGACCCTGACTAACTCTAAACTCTGGCTGATTTTAAATCGGTCCTAAGTAAACCCGGCGAAGCTGATTGGTCGGACGTATGCCCTTTGTCCTGACTTTGTCAGCCATTTGACCTATTTTCATACACTATGTTTGTAAGGAAAAAAAAGAAGAATTTCTCTATGAAACGATATTTCAATCGAGAGAGAGGTATGCTATCAAGCATTATCTTCTCCATTTTTTCATATAGAAAAAAATATGGTCTGGTGGCCAGACATTAGTGGTACCAGATTGTTAATAGGGTCAATAAAAAACATTAATATATGATGATCTCTTCAGCCTTGTAGCTTAATTACTTTTTTAATGCTGAATAAAGTTTACAAAAGAATCATATGCCTCAGAGAAAGTCATTCTGAGCTATTTACAATCAAATGTTATAAACCCTTCTTTTAAAAATGAAACCCCCGTGTGGACTGATAGCTATGATGTAGTGGAGGTAATTTTGCATGGATCCACTCCAAAATGTAATCACTTCTTTCATAGCCTATTTCCCATCCTTCTAAAACATTTTTATTGAAATTCATTGAGAAATTTTGGAGAGCAAGGTAGCGCAGTGAAACAATATTAAGATATTGTGTGGTTGCGGACAGTTAGCTAGGATGTAGGGGAGATAATTGCACATGGATCCAGTCCAAAAGTTCATGACTTCTTTCCACACAATTCCATTGAGATTCATTCAGAACTTTTAGAATAATCATGTGGACAGAGAACTTTTGAAGATATTGTGTAGTGTAGACAGATAGCTACAATGTAGGGGAGATAATTGTGCATGGACCCACTCCAAAATTTAATCATTATTTTCATAACCTCTTGCCCACTTTTCTACAAAATTTCATATGGAGATATCATGTAGACAGACAGACAGACAGAACAAAAGTATCAAATTTAAGATCGGAACATTTTATTTAGTCCTGGCTGTTCATCCTGTCTGTCTGTCCACATGATATCTCAAAAACTTTTCAATGACATTTTGTGGAAGAGTGGGCAATTGTCTATGAAAGTAGACCTGAAATTTTTAAGCGGGTCCATGTACAATTACCTCCCCTCCCACACAATATCTTCAAAAGTTCTGTCTATTCCGCACGATATCTCCAGTGATGGAATCTAAGAGGAGAACGGTTGTAGGACAAAAACCCCTTGGACCCCCCCCCCAAAAAAAAGGAAATTCTTTTTTCATTATTTTTTCTAGGAATCTGCTCAACAAAGTGGCCACTCTTCATTTTAATTTAATGTTTATTATACTTGACAAACGATTAAACAAGGATTTTACAAAAAAAGAAAAAAAGATTGATGCTTTAAAAATAGTGATGAAAATTTTTCAAAAATTATAATTAAACATACCATATTGTGTCCCAGGAACTCTTTGATGGAACAAACAGAATAAAGTTTTCAAAAAACATTGAATAATATTTACACAGTAAGGTATGATTAATTGTATATTTTAATTTTTATTGCCCAATTTTCCCTGTGCCTGTTTACTACAATTTTAGATAAGATTTTATTAAAATTTTGCTTTTGCACGACAGTGTATTTTGCATAGATCTATTTATATACTTGAAATAGTTTTTTTTTTTACAGCAGTTAATTGCATCATTAAGCCAGCTTCAGTGTATTTGGGCTGGGTTTAAACTAATAAGAAAAATGGTAGTTAAATTTAGTATGTCTGATATCAGAACAAAGATTATTTTGTAAAATATTGATATTCTCAGATGTGTTAATAAGGTAGCTAATTAAGATGAAAGTAAGTCTTAATAGTAAACCAACTAGCTCCTTTTATTAAATATATATCTGACTCCGTTAAAGTTATGATGAAAACCATAACAAAGATGTGAGCGTAGCATAGTAATCTCTAACAGTGAGGATGTAGTAATGCCTATAGTAGCTTTAAGGGTCTGACTGCTCATAAGTAAAGCTAGCATGCTGATGAGGCTAAAGAAAGAAAGCGGGTATGTTAATGATGCGCATAAGATTGATCTTTTTTTCTCCGCCTTTTTCTGCAGTAGTAAAAGGAAAATGTAATTACATGCATGTGCAAAGAATGCTGTTTGCACATGTTAAACAAAATCCAATGTGAATAAAGAAATACAAAAATATGCTGCAATGATAATAAGTATATTTATTACAAAACGTAATAACAAAAAAATAGTTCTTAGTTGATGAGAAGAAGTAAGGAATGCATTTTAAAGTGTTCATAGTCTACTTAGTAAAATTGTCTGTAGTTTGTGAAGATGTTAGGAAAAGAAAGTGTGTATGTGCGTATGAATGCGTGCGTACATAGTCGAAAGTTGGAACAGCCATAGATTCGTTTAGGCAAACAAATATGGACTGAACGAAGATTAAGATAGCTGGGTCTTCTTATAGTAAAAGGTTAGTGGTGGAGTGTGGCTGGTCAAAAATATTGGCCAGTGAACTGGGTATCATCAAAGGTTCCAAGATGGAATGTGATGTGACAAGCTACATGATTTTGCCAGACTATGCATCTGCAAAGCATATTAAATTTGAGTCGAGTACGGATTTCTCATGTCCTGAAAGCTGGATTTCTAAAAAATATGGATTGTTCCAAAGGAAATTGTTTCAAGTATATTCAACTCGCTGACCGTATGCGTGAGTGCAAAAATAATGCGCATGTGTCTGCTACAGATGTGACTGTTACAGATGTGACTGTTACAGATGTGACTGTCTTTTCACTTAAGCTGTTCCATGCATTTGCCACTCTTGCCGAGAGGAAATTTTTTCTAACACCAGTGGAGGTTTGAATTTGTAGTTTATGGCTGTGTCCTCTGGTTTTACTGCAGATAGATGAAGTCAGCATTTTCTTATCAGGGCATTTTGAGCAATGAACGTCAGTATCCACTCTATGTATGTTGTTCCGGATTCTATAGACCTCTAGTAGGTCAGCATGTTTTCTTCTGTATTCAAGGGTCTCTAGATTAAGTTGTATTAATCTTTCAGTGAAGTTAAGTGAGTTGTCTATATAAACGCCAAGATCTTTCTCCACTGTAGTTTACTTCAGTGTGTGTTGTGTTGTATCATCTTTAATCATGGTGTAGTTCCTTTTTTTGTTGTTTCTACCTAGATGCATGACCTTGCATTTGTCAGTATGAAATTTAATCTGTATAGATTTGGCCCACTGTTGCAATGTGCTGAGGTCCTCCACAAGTAGGTCTCCAGATTCATCAGACGTTAACGCTGAGTGGATCTTTGTGTCATCAGTGAACATACTTATAAGGGTATGGATAATCAATGAATTGATATTTGTTGCTTCTCTTCTTATTTCGATATCCCCACTTACTGAGTACTACTAAGTAATAAAATGTGGCTAATATATCTTTTTGAGTACTCAACAATTTTAGCTATTTATTTCCATTATTGTGTTAATATTTGCTCAATTCGTTGTATAATTATACTTTTGTAGGGTAGATGGTTGCTATGATTATTTATTTCCATTATTGTGTTAATATTTATGATGACATATGATGTATGTAAAAATGGTGTGAATGTTAACAAGGTAGAAGTTGTTAAAGTTGAATGAGAATGTAGATGGGTTCTCGATTTGAATGTAGCAGTGAAAATGTAGGCATCAGCTGTTGTTGTTGTTGTTGTTGTTAGCTAGCAGCAGCCAGTAGTAAGTAAGTGGCAGTCATTCTGCTGAGTAGGTAGGAGGAAGAAAGTAGGACACGTAGTCAAAATGAGGAAGGCAATAATCAGCCATATTGGTTTTTGTGGTGGGCAAATACGAACAAAGAGAAACGATCATATAAACATGGATAAAGAAATGAACAAAGGTGTCAGATAGAAATGAAATATTACATTTAATAAACATAAGAGTAAAATTGACGTACATGGTTGTCAAAAAAAGGTAATAAATGTGTAAAAAGAGTTTAAGAATGAAGAGTGAAAATAAGTAGTTTCTGTCATTAGCCGTTTTTTTAGGTACCAAAATGTATTTGTCTGTGATAAGAGGGTATAAGTGAACCGAGATCGAGACAAAGAAATTGGCTAAGCAAAAAGAGGCATGAGACAGAAAGGAAAAAATATATACTGGTATTTGAGAAGGATAGTTTCCAAACAGGAAAGATTTAATACTTAGTCACTAGCCTGAGTTAGTAGAAACTAAATAGATTCTTGGTCATATTGTCTCCTAGAACCTATATGTTAGGTGCGTATTCCTAGTTTGAGCGAAGAGGGAAAAAAGCGATGACCAAGATTGAAGTAAAGAAATATTGACATTTCAAGAAATGTCCATATTTAAAAAGTGGTGGAGATGTAAAAACACTTATTGGGCCATAGGCGACCATGATACTAAATGAATGAAGAAGTGTTTAACGTGTCAAGAAGAGGTAGGCACGGGCGAGTGAAGCACTAAGCCCTAGGCGAGAACAGGCTGAAAGGTCTGGAGTATAGTAAAACAAGGATTTATATAGCTGTGCTGACATCACGTAAAAGGAAGCTAATTCAAGGTTTCGCATTTCATATGGTTCAGTGCTGGCTTCATCGTGGTGATAAAGCCAGCTTGATATTTTTAGCCCTATTTTGGTATTTTAGGAAAGTGACCGCTACACTTTTTTTAACCAAAGTTAGCTAGAAATAAAAAAAAATATATATATGGAAAAAATCTAGTCCAAAATTTTGCTCCAGTATGAAGATCATGTTACAAGAAATATCTAACTGAAATATCAAAGTACATGTATAGAAGATGTAAAAAAAATATGTTGTCAATTTTTTTAACAATTTACAGACCAGAATTTATGATGTCATAATTTGCTGTAATTTCTCATATTTATCACATAGTTGGGTGCATTTATGAAAAAAACAAAACAACCATACCCCTCCAAAAATTGCTAAATAAAGGTTTCTCAGCAGTCTTTTGTGGTGTCAGGTGTGCTCAATAATATACTAAAAGCCTATCACAGTTTGACCACTAGAAAGGTATATTTTCAAGATATTGTCCAAGATGGCTGCCAAATCCTTAAAATGCACATTATACATTCATTATTCATCCGAGTCTTTCCAACAGTTTCTTATAGTATCATGTGTGCTCAATGACATACTAAAAGTGGGTGGCATTCATCTTACCAAAAATCATCTTGCCGAAGTCAGTTTTAACGAACATTGATTGGTCACTTTTTTCAGAGTTTATTATTTTCCAAAAACACCGCTTAACTTGTTTTTTCTATAATTACTGTGATGGGGGTATGTTAATGTTTACAATTTATGAAAACAAAAGCATCTAATGTAAATCTAGTATTTATTTACGATAAGGTTTAGTATTTATAACATATTCGTGTATAAGATTTATGAAGAAAAAAAGGATTTAATTTATGATCGTATGTGTCTGTATCTGATTTATGAAAAGAAAAAGGATTTGTTGTTGTTGATTGAATATTTACAATAAGAAGGAATTTTATTTTCATTTTATTTCAGGTATTATTTGGATTAACATAGGTAATTGTATAGTTCAGCTGCATAGAATCGTTGTTCATTGGACGTTGTACATTATTTTAACATATTTTGATGGTCAGACTTTGGTGGACTTTTGATATGTTATTGAGTACACTTGATACTACAAAAAACTGTTGGGAAAACTTTCTAAGATGAATAATGAACGGGTAAGGGGCATTTTTAGGATTTGGCGGCCATCTTGGACATTATAGCTTTTCCAGTAATCAGACTGTGATATACTTTTTATATGTTATTGATACTACAATTTAGAAAAACTTGTCTAATACCTTTCTAGCAGTTAGACTGTGGTAGAATTTTGATATGTTATTGAGTACCATTGATACTAATGTTTTAAAAGTGGGTAACTTCTTTAATCTAAAATTGAATAACTCCATTATTTTTCTGAAATTTAATTACAATGTTGGCGAAACACCCGGAATTACAAAATGGTCAGTTGTGGCTGATCCGATTGTTCAAAATTTCATTAAAATATCTTTAAAAATAAAGTAGTTATTCAATTTTAAATTAAAGAAGTTATCCAATTTTAAATTATATATAAAATGTAAACAATCGATTGTTTACATTTTATATATAATTTAAAATTGGATAACTTCTTTAATTTAAAATTGAATAACTACTTTATTTTTAAAGATATTTTAATGAAATTTTGAACAAAGGTGGGGGGAGGTGTGAAGACTTTGGTGTAATGAGTTATGAGCAATCCGATTGTTTGTTTACATTTTACAAACAAAAACCATGTTACATGATAGAGACAATATGGTATTCAAAATAATTTTTCTGACGGAGACCTTTATTCTTTTTCCATATATTTTTTACTTTCTGCCATGTATGTTTTTTGTGTCCAATTTGACCATGAAAATGTTCATTTTTTGTGGCGTAAATGTTTCATAAAAATTCTTGACCACACAAATGTTCAATTGTTGAAACATTCTTTTTTATGGGCAAAATCTTTTATAAATCTTGATCACCAAAATATCCAATTATTGAAACATTCAATTTTCTTGCCTAAATTTTTATAAATCTTCTTGACCATGCTAATGTTCAATAATTGAAACTTTTTCTGGTCAAAATGTTTAATAAATCTTCTTGACAATGCAAATTTTTGATTTTTTAAATTTTCTTTTTATTCTGATGAGAATACATTTTTCTTTTTTCAGGTAAAAAGCCAGAGAAATTGATGAGAAGAAATATATGAATATTGAACTTTAAAGAACTGTTCTTCACTCCTCACATCTCTCTCTTTCACTCTCTATAGTATATATATATATTATATATAAACAATATACATTTAAACAGTTTATATATATACATATGATATAAACAAGATATACATACAGACATGCATATATATATACAGTTTTATATACATATAAAATCTTCCTGACTGTCAATTTATTTTATCACATTTCTATAAATATAAAAGCATCCAAATGTTCATTGAAGCCACAAACTAAAAACTAGGAATAAATTTGCAAAGGTCAAATAAATTGTATCTGTTTCACTTGTCAAAGCATCAAAAGTAAAGGACCAAATTGATAGAATATTAATTAGAAGCAATTATATCAATATCAGCTTTTTATAGAGTGGCAAGAAAGTAAAATGGACAAGAGCAAAGGTAAAGACACAGAAGAAGATGATGGAATGGTTCCCTGTCCATATTGTCATAAGAGGTTTGAACGCTTAGCTATGCATCAATACACATGTCTGTCAAATCCACATGATGAAGAAGATTTTGAGAATGTCACAAAAGGACTGTCTTGGACTGATAAGACAGATAAAGATGATGGAATGGTTCCCTGTCCATATTGTCATCAGATGTTTGAACACTTATCTATGCATCAATACTCATGTCCATCAAAACCACATTATGATTTGTCTTGGCCTGATGTCGAAGATGATGAAGAACTATCTTCTTCTGATGAGACAGATAAAGATGATGGAATGGTTCCCTGTCCATATTGTCATAAGAAGTTTGAACACTTAGCTATACATCATTACACATGTCCGTCAAATCCACATGATCAAGAAGATTTTGAGAATGCCACAATACAACTGTCTTGTTCTGATGATTCAGATGAAGATGATGGAAAGCTGCCATGTCCATATTGTCATCAGATGTTTGAACACTTATCTCTGCATCAATACTCATGTCCATCAAAACCGGATTATGATTTGTCTTGGTCTGATGTCGAAGATGATGAAGAACTATCTTCTTCTGATGAGACAGATAAAGATGATGGAATGGTTCCCTGTCCATATTGTCATAAGAAGTTTGAACACTTAGCTATACATCATTACACATGTCCGTCAAATCCACATGATCAAGAAGATTTTGAGAATGCCACAATACAACTGTCTTGTTCTGATGATTCAGATGAAGATGATGGAATGGTGCCCTGTCCAAATTGTCATCAGATGTTTGAACACTTATCTATGCATCAATACTCTTGTCCATCAAAACCACATTATGATTTATCTTGGCCTGATGTCGAAGATGATAAAGAACTGTCTTGTTCTGATGATTCAGATAAAGATGATGGAATGGTGCCCTGTCCAAATTGTCATCAGATGTTTGAACACTTATCTATGCATCAATACTCATGTCCATCAAAACCACATTATGATTTATCTTGGCCTGATGTCGAAGATGATGATGAACTGTCTTGTTCTGATGACTCAGATGGAAATCTGCCATGTCCATATTGTCATAAGGTGTTTAAACGCTTAGCTATGCATCAATACACATTTCCAGCTTATGAAGCAAGCATAGGTAAAGATGATAACACAGATGAAGCTGGTTTTGAAATTGATGAACTGGTGGAAGAAATTTTACAAGAATTGAATGATTGCAGTCACCTATCCTGGGTGAAAGAAGGCAGTGGGTCTTTTTATTCATACACCATGGTAAGTTTTGATTAGTCTTTTTGCTTTTCCTCGCTCACTACCACTATTTACAAAGCTGAATACCGATTACTCGTGCACACCAAACAAAAAAAGCTGCACACCCAATTCTTCTCTCACTACTACTATTTACAAAGCTGAATACTGATTCCTCGCAAACACCAACCAAAAAAAGCTGCACACCCAATAGTGGGGGGGTTCAATTTACAATGTAAGTTTATGCTAAATTGATCCCTAGTTTGTGCCCATTTGTATTTTGAAAATTTGAAAAAAAGTGAGAGAAGTAACTTATTCATTCATCACCCCTTTTTAATTGATCACCTCCAACATGGCATTCTGCCAAAAGATGTTAGTAACATGACAGTTTCTATTGAGTGAATGAGCAGACCAGCCTCTGATGTGGCTGAATTAGGGTTGGAGTTCAGTGGAGCAAAAAGACACAAGCAGACTAATTCTGATTTGATTTGTTTCCATGTTGTGCATGTAAAACTCCAGGACAAAATCAGAGTTGACTTTACTTTCCTATGTAACAAGAACAAGAACAAACCTCACTAAAAATAGGGGAATATACTGGCATATAAAATCAGCATTTCACTACCGAGTTTTGAACTCGTGATCAGGTGATTTCTAACTTGGTGTGTTACAACATGCGCTAAACTGACAAGTCTTACATACCTCCAAAATTTATGGTAGAATTACTCAAGGAAGTAGGAGCAGAGTTTGACTCTGGGGCAGCCGGGCTTTTCTTAATTATTTTCTTAAATTCTGAGTTGAAATATAGTCATTATAGCGTTTCCCATAATTATCATTTCCCATACCATTCCTTGTCATTAATATTTATTTTTTTTTCCATCTTTCAAATATTCCCATAACATTTTCCATCTTGCATATATTCCCTTAACCTTTTCCATCTTTCAAATATTCCCATAACATTTTCCATCTTTCAAATATTCCTATAACTTTTTCCATCTTTCAAATATTCCCATAACCTTTCCCATCTTTCATATATTCCTATAACATTTTCCATCTTTCAAATATTCCTATAACATTTTCCATCTTTCAAATATTCCTATAACATTTTCCATCTTTCAAATATTCCCTTAACTGTTTCCATCTTTCATATATTCCCATAACATTTTCCATCTTTCATATATTCCCATAGCCTTTTCCATCTTTCAAATATTCCCATAACTTTTTCCATCTTTCAAATATTCCCATAACTTTTTCCATCTTTCAAATATTCCCATAACTTTTTCCATCTTTTATATTCTTCCCATAATTATTATTTCCCAAATCTTTCCCTGTCATTAATATTCATTATCAAGTATTCTTTTTTTGGTGTTTAGAATTCTATTGCTTTGTCTCAAATTGCTTCAACCAAATACCTTTTGCTTGTATTATTTTCTTTGTTAATCACTGCTACACACAACACTGGTTTATTGCTGGGTTTAGGTTATTCACGCGTTCTGACATTTATATGTATCTATGTATCCAGACTTTGCCCAGCCAACACCATTCATAGTAGAAACTTGAAATTTTGCACACACACTCCCCTCAATGAGTCGGGAAAATGTTTTTTTTTTTTGTGGCTTCCACTTCTCAACAGACTTAAACCCAACAAAACAAATACACAGAAACACCTGTGCCCTGCTTTATAAGGGTTACCCCTTTTAAAAATAAAGATTTCTGTTTACCCCATTACACATGAATTTTGCACCTGAAGAAGGCCGAAGAATGGATCAACACAAACAACAAGGAGTTCAATCGTCCAAAGAACCATTTGAATATTAATGACCCTTCTCAAAACTATAGAAAATGTTTTTGTTTTTTTTTTCATTATAGGTTTTTAGTGGGGAGTTGAATTTACAATGTAAGTTTATGCAAAATTGAACCCTTAGTTTGTGTCCATCAGCATTCGCACTTGTTTTTTTGAAGATTTGGACTTTTTAATGATCGCTGCCCACCACCACTGCTAATTTACAAGGTAAAAAGAAGCATATATTGGTAGCAGTGATTCATAATTTCCCTTGAAATGCTAGTTATTATTTCTTTTCTTTTTTATTCTCTTCTGAAAGGGCAATAGTCGACCGGATTTTGACTATATGTTGTGTCCAACCCAAGTGCAATGTAGAATTGAGCCATGCTGTGAACATCCCAGTTATTGTCGTGTCTTTATAACAAACAAACATGAGTTGCCACTTGAATTTCAAGAGATCTTAGGTCCTGATGATGAACTGACTCCATCCAAGTTCAAAGAATATGTCTTTCCAGTGTTTGACCGCTTTCAAGAAGAAAACCAAAAACTGAGTAAGAAATAATGTTTTTTTGAAAACCTATTTTCTTGAATTGAATTTTATTATGACTAGTCCATGACTGCTTTATTGATGGTTATATGCTTGAATATACTTGAAATAGGCTTTTTTTTACATCAGTTAATTGCATCATTAAGCTAGCTTCAGTTTAGTTGGGTTGGGTTTAAACTAATAAGAAAAATGGTAGTTAAATTTGGTATGTCCAATATCAGAATTAAGATTATTTTTTAAAATATTGATATTCACGGATGTGACTAAGACAGTCACATCCAAGAATATCAATATATTCACTTATGCTGCTCCAGAGAGAAAATCTTTTCTAACACCAGTGGAGATCTGAATTTGTAGTTTATGGCTGTGTCCTCTGGTTTTACTGCAGATAGATGAAGTCAGCATTTTCTTATTAGGGCATTTTGAGCAATGAACATCAGTATCCACTCTATGTATGTTGTTCCAGATTCTATAGACCTCTAGTAGGTCAGCACGCCTTTTCTGTATTCAAGGGTTTCTAGATTAAGTTGTTTTAATCTTTCAGTGTAGGATATATTTCCCAATCTCGGAATGATCTTGGTGACTCTCCTCTGAACTCTTTCTATGGCATCTGCGTTGTATTTCAGGTTAGGAGACCATATGCAGGAAGCAAACTCCAGATGGAGACATACCAGAGACTTGTACAGCAGTAGGAAGCTCTCTTCAATGATGAATTTAAATGAGTGTCTTATGTAGTCGAGTGTTTTATTTGATGTATTCACTTTATTTTGTATATGCGCCGTGAAGTTAAGTGAATTGTCTATATAAACGCCAAGATCTTTCTCCACTGTACTTCAGTGTGTGTTGTGTTCTGTCATCTTTAATCATGGTGTAGTTACTTTTTTTGTTGTTTCTACCTAGGTGCATGACCTTGCATTTGTCGGGATGAAATTTTATCTGCATCGATTTGTCCCACAGTTGCAATGTGCTGAGGTCCTCCACAAATAGTTCTCCTGATTCATCAGATGTTAACGCTGAGTGGATTTTTGTGTCATCGGCAAGCATACTTATGAGGGTACGGATATCCCTTGGCAGATCATTCACAAACAGTGAGAACAATATTGGACCCAGGATGGATTCCTGAGGGATTCCACTGAGGACTGGGGACCAGGATGACTCTTCTCCATTTATAAGAAGTGTACAAATAAAAATGTATGTAATATTAGCTGGAAAATCGCCATAACAAATATATTGTTTAAGGGGTAATTTAAGAATAGTTCAATCTTAACCCAACAACACTTTGTAAATGGGGTTATGTTAGCGGTATGCGTAAGAAAGATCTTTCTTTCTCTGCCAGTTCCTGCAGTAGTACAAAATACTTTGCAATGATAATAAGAAGTATATTTATTACAGAAGAATAACATTAAAGTAGTTCTCAGCTGATGGGAAGAAGAAGAAAGAATGCATTTAAAGAGTTCAGGTTACTACTTAGTAAGGGTCCTTAGTTGTTGAAGAGTGTGTGTGTGTATGTATGAATGCATACGTACATAATCAGAGTTGAGAGGAGCGTCTCTGTGGAACTGTCAATGATTTGTCAGGTGACAAAATTGACTGAACAAAGAATGAAGATTAGCTGTCTTCTTATAGTAAGAGGTGAGTGGTGGATGTGTGGCTGGTCGAAATATCGGCTGATGAACTGGGTATCGTCGAAAGTTCCAAGATGAAATGTAAGGTGACAATATACATGGTTTTGCCAGACTTGTGGTCTGCAAAGGGTATCATTTGCGAGTCAAGTACATTATTTTCATGTTCCGAAAGTTGGTTATCTAAAAGCACTGTGGATACATAACTTTATTTCTTTGAATAAAAACTTGGTGTCCTTAGGAAAATTGTGTGTCAAGTGGTTTCACTTATTGAGCGGAGTGTGTGTATGTGTAAAAACACATGTGTCCATTACAACTTTAATGACATAATGTTAGTTTGAATAATCATTGTCTTTAATAAATATATATGTATTATGCTATTTACTTACATGCATGTGAACTAATCTAAATAGGGAAAGCAAAAATGTATGTTTAAAGATGAACAGAACAAAGACAAAGGTAATGTTCAACGATAAAGTCCTCAAAAAGGCCATAAAGATAGGAGAGACTCTAGAAGAGGTCGATGAATATATCGACCTAGGGCAGGTTATAAAGCTAGAGAAAGACCATCACTGCGGAATAAAATGATGCATAACGATAGTTTGGAAAGCATTTGGCATGAATAGAGACATTCTGAAGAGCACCTTGCCAATGTGCCTAAAGCATAAAGTATACAACTGCTGCATAATACCAGCCATGACTTATGGATACAAAACATGGAAATTAACCAAACGAGCTGAAAACCAACTCAGAATAGCGCAGAGAGCCATGGAAAGAGCAATGCTAGGGATAACTCTAAGAGATAGAAAACAATCAACATGGATCAGAGAGAGGACTAGAGTGAAGGATATTATACAACTAATTAAGCAGCAAAAATGGAGATGGGCTGGCCGCCTAGCAAGAAGAGATGACAATAGATGGGGGGAAAGACTAACTGATTGGTGCCCATGGAACAGTAAATGAAGTAGAAAAAGACCACCACACACAAGATGGAGAGACGAGATAGAAAAGTTTGCTGGTAAGACGTGGCAGAGGTTAGCACAATCTAGGTTGTCATGGAAGTAGATGGGAAAGGCCTTTGTCCAGCAGTGGACTTATAACAGCTAATGATGATGATATCCAATTATTTCTTTGTAGACAACATTTCTTGTTAGTTTCCTCTCTCCCTCTCTCTCATTATGACTTCTATGTATTCCTCTCGGTCAGGTTATTTTAAAAAGCCACTTAAGTCAACATAAGTGACAGACATGGCTGCCACTTCATAGCTCAATGTTCATCCAGGCTGCTGCTGCTGATGATGGCTGGTGTTGCCTGGCAACAACAAGCTTGGCTGATGGCTGCTACTGATAT
The DNA here is from genome assembly GCA_006491835.1 of Architeuthis dux. NCBI lineage: Eukaryota > Metazoa > Mollusca > Cephalopoda > Oegopsida > Architeuthidae > Architeuthis > Architeuthis dux. The sequence continues at coordinate 1,297,456 of VCCN01002092.1, read as the reverse complement.
TTTAAATTTAACAGATATGGCTCATATCAGGCACACATGCCCTCAATATGACTAAGTTGAGTTTGTACTCAAAGCAGCAATTTTAATTTTATAATAACTTTTGTAAGACTCAACCAATTTCAATAAGATCTACATCATTTTGTAGAGAATGTTATTCTGAGTAACATTTTTATTACGCCAAGTCACGAAAATTAGTCCGCTCTGATGATGTAATGCTTCACACACATCTGCCTCACACACAGCAGGTCCTGGGTTCGATTCCCAGTATGAGTGAAGAGTGTGGAAAACTCTTCATTAGGACAAATCTCCATGTGCACTCAGCAGCTAATTGAGTATCTGTGTGATTAGGGTGTAGGTATCCCTTTGGTGGACTTGCATCCTGCCAAGCGGGTGGTCATAAAAACTTGTAGGAATAAAGTCCTGGCCTTGACTAGACTTGAAACTTACAAGGATCACTAAGCTGATGCATGCAACAGAAACCAGGTCTTCATCACTGGGCTCAATATTCCATTGGGAGTTGATATCAAAACAACCTTTTTGTATGTTAAACAGGCCTAATTACAAGATATTTTGAGTTGCAAATTTTCTGAAATTCTTTTGTTTACGGGGACAAAACCCCCTCTGATGAAGTGATCACATATGGTGCCTCCCCTAAAAAGTGACCAAAAAAGGAAAATATCAGAAATGTTTAAATTAAAGTAGAAAGTTAAATAAAACATAGAATTAAAGAATAACATTCAATATAATGAATAGATACAAAAAATTGATATTGACAAAAAAAATAACACCTCCGGGTTGATTTTAAAGTTTTATTGTGGGCCAGAAACAGGAGGTGTGGTATGCCTCAAAAAAGTTTCTGTCTTTGTTCAAGCATAAGTGTACTTTGCAAAGCTTACAGATCACATTGGTGTGGATTATGTTGTCTTTGTGGCTACAATATTTGCATGTGGCTGACAGGTTCTCAGGTGATCATATATAGTCAATTGTCCCATAAGAGACATTGTCCTAGTAAGAGACAAGACGCTTTACCTTTTTTTTAAGTCACAAAAAAATTGCTCTGAAAAACATGACCCTACAAATGTTGTAGGCTACAAAAATCAAGAATATTCCCCATTATGTAAACATCTAACAAAGGTTTTAGTATGGGAGAAATGTAAAAGATTATGAAAGTGAAGCACATGTGAATTGGAATCATAAATATATTGCTCTGGCGAAAAAGATATAAGCCTTTGTGGTGGTTAGTGTGTTCAGCTGTGAAACAAAAGGTTGGGGGTTTGAATCCACCTGGGAGGTGGGGGAAATGTTTTTTAAAAGTAGTTGTAGATGTAATTGAAGACAAATTTTATGGTAGTGGTGTGTATATATTAATAATAATTTGAAATTGTTTTAATTTTTTCAAGGCTGAATTATGTGAGAAATGAAAAAGATTTTAAAAGTCAGGCACATAAAATTCAACATTAGATATGATTTATCCAAATCTAGGACAAATCGGCCATGGACAAGTCGGCCACAGACAAGTTGGCTGTGGACAACTCGGCCGCCAATATTTCAAACCTGAACATGTCGGCCGCGTTTCCTTTTTTAAAGACGAAAATGACTATCTAGATCTAATGTAGTTTACAATAATAAGTTAATTCATGTTTGTTGTTTAGTGTTTTATATATCTTTTTTCATATAGCTTGAGTAATGTCGAGTAATGTTATTTTTTTTTTTTATTTAATTAAAATGTTTTACGTTTATGATCTTAATGATCGAATATTTGATAAAAAAATAGAAAAACATTTTGTTAAATAGGTATATAATTGACATTTTGATAACAATAACATCAAGTGAACCACGTGATGAATTTGACAAAATCGACTATGTCTACACAAAATAGGCAAAAACAAATGCTAGGGAACATAGTTGATTGCCACAAATAAACAGAAAGCTTAAATATTAGTATAAATTTGTTTTAACACCGTTTTCCTGTTGAAACTTTCATCACATTGCAGCAATTTAATTGCTCTGCCGTGAAAACTTTTGTGCTTTATTTCGTTTTAAATCCTGTCTAATTAGTCATTTTCGCCTTTAAAAACAAAATGTGGCCAAAATGTCCTGGTTTGAAATATTGGTGGCTGACTTATCCACAGCCGATTTGTCCGGTTACCAATTTATCCATATCATGATATTTTGTCAAATTTGAGATAATTTTTTTCAGCATCTGACATTAGGAAATATCGAAATATAGTTTAGAATATTTTTACATGTATAGATTAATTTACAAGTTCTGGAGGGGATAGGAAATCAAAAAGGCTGGTTGCTAACATAAACCCAGGATTCAGTTGACCCTTCAGCTGCAGTCAAACGTTATTAAGTTTATAATTTTGAAATGAAAGAATTAGCCGAGCGATCACTATGTTTAATTCAAATAACAAGCTAATTTGAAAGAAATACTAGTCAAAAACTGTTTTTTTGTTAGACTATTCTTTCCTGATATATTGAAGGTGTGAAAATTATGCATGCAAGGCTAGATTTGGAGAAGAAACCATCCTAAATAGAAAATACAAAGATATGAACCTGAGTATAAAAAATGTGATAGAAAAATGCGATTCTGAACAAAAAGTTAATTTTGTAAAATCAGTTGCACATAATCTTAAATTTTAATATTTTGATATCAAATGTATTAACATTTAGTTTTAGTTTTTTAATTTTGAACATTTTTTGGAGTTGGTGTCGAATTGTCCTATTGAAAAATTGACCAGCAACCTGATACTGCAAGTGTAAATCATAACAATGCCAATCAATCGATAATAATACCTTTTTCAATTAACTTTTTGATGGTTTTATTTCACCGGATTTGGAAGTGATACATTGGGAATAATCACTGAAAATTTAGTAAGTGTACTGTGATACTATGGATGGCCAGGGGTTACTTAAGTTGATAAGATTCCGGGGAGGAATACTTTTATTGTGTGATTTGAGATTTTACAAGTAAAGAACACTTTATTGAGAGATTCGGGATTTTGCAAGTACATAGCTGATACATGGGACACCCAGAAATTAGGAGTGTGTGAATATGTACTTTTCATTGTAACTTATATTACACAGGCTAAAAAGCAGGTGCTTTTAAATTGTAAATTAATATTATTTTCCCAGACAAGTGAGATAACAGATGAGCCAAAATAAGTTGAGATTTGGATGTGAAGGATTGGACCAGCGTATCAACTATAGCAGCGGGGTGTTGCCCACGTTCTTGCCGTTGCTATGACCGACAACGCAAGGCAAAAGTTGCATGCGGTTAAAGGTTGTATTACAGTACATTTAATATTAAAAGGGATATAGCAATTTATTTACTGGCCATTGTATTTTTTTGGCTGTTAGATTAGTTTCAGGGCACAAGGCACTTTGTTAGACGAAGGGAGTCAGACAAGTAATCAAACATGCCTGCTAGGGAACAAAGAGTTAATTTTGAACATTTCTTGGATTTCTTGGAGTTAGTGACAAATTGTCCTATTGACAAATTGACCAGCAACCAATTGACAGGCAACGAGTTAACCAGATGCCATTTCCACAACTTGTAAGAAAAGTAAGAACCATAGTTCGTCTTTGTTTCCAGACTTGTAATTCAAGTGATCTGCAGTCGAACAGTAGAGAGACATATACTAAATTCTGCTCGTTCATTTAACTGTTCAACTGGCAGGCCAAAACTGCAACTACAACTCAACTACCCATGGGAGAAAAGGAAAACACAAGCTAATCAATCTCCTGGTGAGGCCATACCAGAGTGCCCAAACAACGATCCAGATGGATTTCTCCCATCCAAATACTACTTTCTGTCCCCTGGGAGAAATGGTGATCACACATCACAAACCAAATATGCTGACTTTATAAATATGCACTGACATGCTTGAAGTAATAGGTTTTTGTTAGTCCCGTGACTTGAGGAATGTAATGGAAGATAATATTGACAAAATTAATACTAATATTAAATATATCTGACTCCATTATAAAAAGTTAACAGTAAAAACAATAACAATGATAAGAGCGTAGTAATCTCTAACGGTAAACTAATAGTAGCTGCAGTAGTAATAGTAATAGCTATACATATGTGTCTGTTACAGGAGTCCATTGGGGTGCCATGTTGGAATTGTCTTTTGTGACAATATCAGGGGAACTCACTTGGTGGCATTCCAAAGACAAGACCTTATGTCAAGCTCACTTATCCATTCTTTTCTCCATCAGTTATTGCGTCTGTGACAAGACATTTTTGCCAAAATATCTAGTGATGTTACAGGAATGGATTCATGTCTTTACCAAGCAAAAATAAACAGCCTCTCAGCCAGAATTGGAACTGAATTCTTCAATTCTATTTTCCATGCCTATTCTGTCTTCCATATGCAAGATCACAAAATCTGGCATAAAAGTAACAAATATTTTAACAAAACTGAGTCCATGTAACACGTGGCAAATTTATATTTCAAATTGACAATTTAGAATCAGTGATTTATGATCTGTTTTTGTTGCTTATAAAATCTACTAAAATTAAATCTCATATGCAACCTATTTAATTATACTGATAAATATCATTCTCAGCATCTATTTCCTTTGACTATAATTATACTAACAGAACCCAGAAATTAAAGAGATGTTGACAACTAAGATTATTCATTATCTCTTAAAGGTACACATTTTTTTCTTTTTACAATTACATTTACACATTGTCCTTTTCTTTTTCTTACTGGTCCTGTTTTCTTTAAGATTTTATGTTTTTTTAGAAGTCATTTATAACATTTAGATAAACAATTAGCTTGTTATTTGAATTAAACATTCATTTCAAAATTATAAACTCTTTCTGTAATAACGTTTGACTGCAGCCTCTGCTCTTCTCTCACCCTATGCCTGTGTCTTCTCATTCTCTTCCTTATCCTTGCCAATCATTGTTGCCCGTCCATGATTTTACATAAATGTTATACTAACATATGCAAAAGATTTTCTACCCCCTCTGTAAATTACCCAACTTTCCTTTTTCTCCATCTCTCTCCCTACCCCATCAGTAAACTATCTAACTTCTGTTTCTTCCCTCTTTCTTTCTAAATAACATAAGGAATATTTTAAATAAAA
>VCCN01002092.1:1273422-1288508 GCA_006491835.1 Architeuthis dux | reverse complement strand
CTAAGGTACCAATTTAGTATAAATTTACATTGTAAATTGAACTACCAATAAAAAATCTTTTTTATATATATAAGGAGTAAATGTTCAGCCCTCTAGCTCCACTGGTACAGCCTCTACGCATGGTACCTACATACATATATAGCCAGAAACATTGTTTTGGTTGACAGTTTCTAAAATATCTAGTATTTAATCCTTCAAAATTATTTAATTAGGTTGGCCATTTCAAAATTTCCCAAAATGAGGACTTTGGCAGACTGAACCCCTCAAATGTGTGGACAACGTGCATATTGTGGCTCATCAACAGTCTTGACACCAGCAACTAAATAAAATAAAAATATATTAGCGGCAGTGCTGTACTAACCATGAGGCACAGGCCTCAGGCCTCCAGATTCTAAGCGGGCCCCAGGACAGATTTATGGGGCCCCGAGTAGGCCATGACTTAAATTTTTTCAAAATATTATTTTTATTTTATTTTTTATATTAACCCTTTGGTTAAGGTGGTCAATTAGTCCAATTAATCTGCACGTTCTTGTTATATGTATGAAATCAAATGATGGATAATTTTATATCCAACAAAATATGATAATTATAAAGACATTTATTAGTTGAGAACCAATATTTGTCCGGCGTCATTGTGAGCGACTGCTAAACGAGCGGCCTAAATTGTAAATGTGAATAAAGAAATGAGCTCGTTTCTTTATTCGCATTGTTTTTCTAGTGTAACAAGAACAAGAATAATCCTCACTAAATTTAGGGGAGTAAACTGTTCACTGTTTGTCTGGGCCATCATGTTAAAACAAATTGATATGTAAAATTAACATTTCCCTACCGTGATTTGAAATCACGACTAACTGATTGGTAGACGGATCTCTTACTGACTGAGCTAAATTCACAAGTCTTACATATCTAAATTTATGTTAGGAAACGCAAGGGTTTATTTCATTCTAATAAATAAATACATCTATAAAATTAGCTTCCATCTAACTCTTCGGATGGTTTGTGATGGTTTTCTCTTGACAAGCCTTCTCAACATACTCTCTCCAGAGTAAATATCCAACAGAGAGTTATACAAAACAGGTCTGGTTAGTCACTCAACAGAAACCGATGTTTTTTAGCAATATGATGTGTTGGCGGGTGATCAATTAAAAAGTTGGAAAAAAGGGCTGATTAATGAATAAGTTACTTCTCTTACCGTTTGTTCGGCAATGATCACTAAAAAAAAGTCCAAATTTTCAATAAACAATTGTGAATGCTGCCGGACACAAACTAAGGGACCGATTTAGCATGAACTTACATTGCAAATTGACCCCCCCCCATCTCCCCACTAAAAAAACAATTTAGGGGTGGATTTAAAAAAAAACAAAAAAACGTTTTTTCTATACATAATAAGGAGTAAATATTTAAATTTTCAGTCCTCTAGCTCCATTGCTGCAGCCTGTACGTGTGATACATCCATAGCCAGCCAGCCAGCCAGACCAACTTAAAAACTGAAGAAACCTATGTTGACAATTTTGGTTGACGTTTTCTAATATGCAGAAAAGTACTTATTATCATCAATTATACAGTTTACAGATATGTATAGGTGTCAAGGGAGATAATCGTTAAAACAAAACTTGAGAGTTACCTACCTTGATTTGTTAATCGTAAATGCTTTCAAATAGTTCTTCGGACGATTGAACTTCATGTTGTTTGTGTTGTTAACACGACGTTTCGGCCGATCCATTCTTCGGCCTTCTTCAGGTGTAATATCCTAATGTGATGGGGTAAACAGAAGTTTTTAATTTCAAAGGAGGTAACCCTTATAACGTAGGATTCGGATGTTTCTTTATCCTTGTCTTGTCGGGTTTTGGGTTTATTGAGTAGCGGAAGCCACATCGGGTTGAACTTGTCTGACTAATGCATTTAGTCGACATGTTGATATGAGCTGCCTCTTTTATTTTTCTCTGTTTCCAACAGCGTTCTTTGTCAATAATCTGGACTTCCTCCCAGAGGTGAAAGTTCAATCGTCCGAAGAACTATTTGAATGTATGTATGTATAATTAACATTTCCCTACCGACCGTGATTTGAAATTATGACCAAATGATTGCTAGCCAGCTCTCTTACTGACTGAGCTAAACTGACAAGTCTTACAAATTTATGAATTTATTTATACATTGCAGTAATTATCTTCAGTCTTAATAGAAGTAGGGGTGAATTTTAACCCTGCTTGTTTTCGATTTTAATTTCTGTAAAGATTAAAGTTTCCCACCAAGAAATATAACCACTGATCCTTTGTACAGCATTTTAAATCGGTCATTTCCAAATGAAGCTTTGCATAAAAAACAGAAAGCACATCAATAAAATTTTCTATATGTAAGAGATATATTTAGCTAATGATTGGGAATCCAGTTAGGGATATCATTACTTTTAGCATCTTATATTATATAGGTAATTTTCATGTATCTAAGGGAGGTAATCTTGAAATTCTGCTCAAAATTAAATTGTAGTTTGGAATCACTTGAGTGCTTGGTTGACAGTACGGTTACATCTGTGTATCTCCGCTGCTGAAAGGGATTGATCTGGTTGATATATTAATGACCACAATTTTTCTTCTCTCTGGAAAAGGAAAGCCTGCCTCTTTTCTTGTATTATACACCTGCCGAGGGCTGAAGAATGGATCAGCCAAAACGTTGTGTTCACAACATCTAGGATGCGACGAAGAGATTTGATTGTCTGAACAAAAGTTGGAATGTTTATGACTCTTCTCAAAGTTATAGACAATAGTTGGTATGTTAATGACTCTTCTCAAAGTTATAGACAAGAGATAAAATTCACTAAATATATCTGATATGTCCCTAAAAACTTTGTTCATGAGATAATTTAAAAGTACAGTGCGTGCCAAATTATTATGCAAATATGTTTTTCCCATCTTAATTCTGCTACAGTGGAAGAATTTAAATAATCTTTCACACACATACTCGCATAGCATTATTATACAATGCCTGCAAATATTGAACTTCAATGTACAGGTGGTCAAGAATACAAGGTCTTTTTTTGCAATTCCTCAATTTTTACTGTGAGGCAAAAAAATACCTCATATTCTTGACCACTTATACATTGAAGTTCAATATTTGCTGGCATTGTATAATAATGCTATGCGAGTATTTGTGTGAAAAATTATTTAAATTCTTCCACTGTAGCAGAATTAAGATGGGAAAAACATACTTGCATAATAATTTAATAGGTTAAAATTAACTTTGTAAAACATAAATCTCTGTCAGTAGGAATTCATTTTTCAAGACAATTGCAAACTGGCTACAGTCATTCTACCCCTTACATCAGAGTTGTTTCAGAGAAGAGTAAATACTGCCGGATGCAAACTAAGAGACCAGTTTAGCATAAACTTAAATTGTAAATTGGACCCCCAACAAAGTTTTAAAAAAACAAAAAAAAATTTTTTCTAGATATAATAAGGAGTAAATGTTAAATTTTCAGCCCTCTAACTCCATTTGTGCGGTCTGTATGCATGATACATACATACATACATAGCCAGACCAACTTAAAAACTGAAGAAACCTATGTTGACAGTTTTGGTTGACGATTTCTGAAAATTGAACAAATCATTGCAGAAACAAAAATGGTCTGCATTGATAAGACGTTTTTTGACATGCATGGGGTGATCAATTAAAAAATAACACTGCTTTAGCCACTGATGATGAATTTAAAGTCATAGAAGCAAATATTATCAACATTCTTCCACTTTCTGAAGTGAAAATGGCTGAAACACATATACTTAAACACTAACCCTAACTACCACCAACACCAACACCAACACCTTATGCTAAAAACACTACTCCTAACTTATCCTTTGTTCATTTGTATTTATCAAGCTTTTGTTTGAATAAAAAAAAAACAAAAAAAAACACTAGTCTCTTACAGCAGATGACTCAGTTGATTCCGCTATCAGCGGTAGCCATTTGGAAACAGGAAAGGTAATGATAGGCATTAATCTGACACTGCTCCTAATAACAAGACAGACTGAATATTCTTTAGCAAACTGAATACATTAGATGAGCTGAAAAGTTGATTTGGATATTTACAAAGCTTAGCTATTTTAATCAACAAGTTAAAGAACGATAGCAAAATCTATGAGAAATCAGTGCATACATTGAAAGGTCCAGATGGATAAAATCGATAAAATATTTTACCTGAAGCAACAGAATAATAAACAGGTCTGGTTAGTCATTCAGTAGGAACCGTCACATGCAGACCTAAGAAGACTCTTTTTGGAAGATGTACACCCAAGCTATTTGATATGAGTATTTATTTGGCTAAAGGCATTACATAATGAAAAGCAATGTTCCTTTTGGAAGATGTACACTCAAGCTATTTGATGTGAGTATTTATTTGGCTAAAGGCATTACATAATGAAAAGCAATGTTCCTTTTGGAAGATTTACACTCAAGCTATTTGATGTGAGTATTTATTTGGCTAAAGGCATTACGTAATGAAAAGCAATGTTCCTTTTGGAAGATGTACACTCATGAAAAAAAAATTCCGAATTTTCAAAAACCAAGCGTGAACACTGCCAGACATAAACGAAGGGTCCCCACCGTTAAAAACTTATTTTGGGGGAAATTTTCAAAAAAAAAACCAACCCTTTTTTCTAGACAGAATAAGGAATAAATGTTCAAACTTTCAGCCCTCTAGCTCCATTGGTGCAGCCTGCATGCATGACACATACATACATACATAGCCAGCAAGAATCACTTAAAAACTGAAGAAACCTATGTTGACTATATTGACAGTTTTGATTAATGGTTTCTAATTGGACCATATGGAGATTAGGCACCCAGAATTGGTTGAATTGAAAAAGAACTCATTTTGGCTCTTCACCGGATGAAGTCACCAGTCAGTTGTATGTCACCAGTCTTACAAACATAAACAAATACAATTTGTTTAATTTATTTTAAATTTTACTTTATTTTCAGTATTGGATAAAGTATTGTAACACAGTGTTTTTATTATCAATTTTGACTGGTTTTTACCTTCATCTTAATTTTTAGTTATTCTTTATCACAACTTTGACTCGGGCTGTTTACTCATTGCTGTAAAAACTAAGATGAAGGGAAAAACTAGTCAAAATTAATAAAAAAATTCAATTTGGTTTTACAAAGAAGTCATTAAGAAAAATTTAATAATTACCTTTTTCCTATGATTTTTTTCCTAGTCACAAGACTCTAGTTAAAAAAATAACCATCACCAGTCAAAAGACTCTATTTTGGGGAATTTTAAACTGATTTCGGCCTTAAATGACCCATCAAGTGTTGATGTGCCTCTAAACAAATCAATCAATCAATCAGGAACAAAAGTTATGCCGATCTATGTAAATAATTTGCTGTAAAATCATAAAAAAATATTTTTCTGGGGGGTAAGTAACTTAATAGTTGGTAAGATAAAATATGTAACCACTTTGCATTTTATTTCATTGTAATGAATCTTTGTAAAACCAAATCGTATTTTTAGTCATTGCTACCCACAACACTGGTTTATTGCTGGGTTTAGGTTATTCATGTGTTCTAACATTTATATGTATCTATGTATCCAGACTTCGCCCAGCCTTAAACGTTCATAGTAGAAACTTGAAATTTTGTACATACACTCCCCTCAATGAGCAGGGAAAATGTTTGTTTGTTTTTTGAAAATTCCACCCAAATGGGTTTTTAGAAGGGGATTCAATATGTAATGTAAGTCTATGCTAAATTGGTCACTTGTTTTTTGAAAATTCAGACCTTTTTTTAGTGAACCCAACAAAAGGCGAGAAAAGTAACTTATTCATTGATCAGCCCTTTTTCCAACATTTCCAACGAGTAAACAGCACGATCGGAAATAAATACTGGTTGCCGTGGAATTACAGTCCCAGTCAAAGTATAATAAAAAAAAACATCAATATTACTAGCAATAAAAAGAAACTGATAATTAAAAATAAAATTATTGTGTTACAATACTTCATCCAATATTGAAAATAAAGTAAAATTTTAAATAAATTAAGCAAATTCTATTTGTTTATTTACATACATATTCTTAAACCGTATCCAACTTCTGACACCATATTATATGCTGATGAAGTTATGTTATTGAAGATGGTTACGTATTAAGAATATGTATGTAAAGAACAAGACAGACACATGTTGATCGAACAAATATATGTTTAATACTGAATAAGTGCCAGCAGCCAGTGATGTCACAGCAAGGGGACGTAATTGGCTTTGGATCTGGTATTACTACATGTAGTAGTAATTGTATATATAACAGGAAGGATTAAAATAGCCTCCCACATGGATTATAGTGATGGAGAGTTTTGCACTGTCAGCCTCACTCTCTTGTCCCTGTCTGTCTGGGTCCAGAGGCAAGACATAATCAGGATGGCTGGAGACATACTGGATGGCAGTGGATGTTCAGGGGTTGCTCTGCGTGTCATGCTCTGCTCTTTGCAATTTGTTGCTGACTTTAAGGTCTACTCCCTTGTTTCAGAATCAGAGTTGTCAACCATGGCTAGGGAGCCCAGTCTGGCCTGAGTTTTTTTAATAAGAATTAAATCCAAAGATGAGTACACCACTACAAAAAAATATTTTTATCGACAGAGTTTCAATGCTGTAGAGTTTGGTCATAAATAATACCTGATAATATCCACTTTGATTGTGTAATGTTCAACATGGAGGCCGAGCAAACCACACAAGCGCAAAATTAACATTTGCGAAATTAGATGCTTAAGGAGGGCTGTGAACAAAACCCAGCATGACGTGGTCAGAAACACCAGGATCAAGCAGCTGGCTGGAGCAAGACCAGTCCTCCAATATATTAGCCAACAAACAAAGAGCCAAGTGGTTTGCACACCTGACGTGTATGCCCAGTCACCACCCTGCCACACAGAGCATACAACAAAAGAATTAGACGGCAACATATTCATATTTTTGGCAACAGATTTTCAATGCTGTAGAGTTTGGTCATAAATAATATCTGATAATATCTGTTTTGATTATAAAATCCTGCTATGTTTACTTTATAAGAAAATTAGGGGTGTACTCATTTAGGGACAACACTTCATTTAACCTTTCTATGTATGTATAATTTGTCAGTTCCAATCACATGCAATAAACAGTTGATAAATAATTGATGTATAAATTTTGTGATTTGCTGTGTATTTTAATTTCTGCAAACTTGAAGTGCCCCGGGCCCCCAAGGTATAAATCCGACCCTGCCCTTAACTGTTCGGCCCCTCCAAAAAGGTTGCATGAGCAAAAAAGGTGAGAATCACTGTATTAGACACTTTTGTATGTCACATGTAATTGTAGAGATCAATCGCTATTGATTAATGATTAATTTTACTGCTGAATGGAGATAAAAGTTTGTCACATTCCGATAGATCTGTCTTTCATGGTTACATTCTGGTGTGGGTGAGATAATAACAGCTTGTAAAGAAGAAACAGCTTGAATAAAAAGAGGAAGAGGTCCTCCCAGACACAGTCCTTTTGGAATTTTGCCTTTGACTATTTCCCTACCTACTAGTTTCCAGCAGTGTTTAATACCATCCATTCTTTCTTTGCTTTGTTGGTTTCTCATCTCCAAACATTTGCACCATTTTATGACCTTCCATAGATCTCTCAGTTGAGAACCCTTTTCGGACACTTTAGGAAAATATCCCTCAAAATAGGCTGCACAGGATTCCCACCTAAAATTACCAAGATAAGAAAACATCAATCATCGAGCTGTCAACACTAGGCTCCAGGATTTTCTAACCAATCAGAGAACAGCATTTTGTCATATAAGCAACTCTTTTTGCATACACATCAGATCAGAAAGACATTTAATCCCCAGACACACTGTCAGAGATTTGCTGATTCTCACACACACACAAACACACACTCACTCTAACATGGCTGCACAAAACCATACACCAACACACAGAGGCAAGTACAACAAGTAAAACACGCATACATGTATCTCTTATACCGTTTCTCATAATGCGAACACTCAGTTCAACTCCTTAAAACTATTTTCTGAACCTTAAGTATAAACCTTCACAAACTTAGCATTACTTCCCTTTTTGTATATTTCATGTATAATAAATATCCTTTATTATATATTTTACATTTTACCTTTCGTATTTTCATTCATGCTTGTTTTTATCTATTCATCCGTATGTCTATTTCAGCATTCCCTTCTTTCCCCATATTACCAAACCTTTATTGTCAGGCCAACATTGTATACCATGTGTCCAGCCATTTCATCTCACTGACTACTGTTCTCACTTCTAGCGACACGCTAAGATTAACTTACATACACACTAGCACAAGTGAGCGACACACACGGGGACATAGGCACATTTACTTCTTACAAACCCTTACCGATGAATAGGCATATTGCTCATCTCAACCTAACATCAGACCACAACCTTAATTGTAGCTAGGAAACATTATACACCATCATTTATCTTTTAGAGTCAGATAATAATAATCACATACTATATATTTTCCTTCAACAACACATATCACTGCTACAGTTTTTAAAAAAAATATCTTAACTGTTAAATTCATATTCCAATGAGAGTGTTTCTGTTCATGCATGCACATTAAGGTCCCCTCTAATTGCTTGCCAAGTTCTGGATACTTTTCCAGACAGACCTTGTATATATTTGTAATTTTGTGAATCCACTTCTGGTATATCTTTAGTTTCAGTAAACATTACCAAAGTTCCATATTGCAGTCTATAATTATTTTATTTTTATGTAATACTAGTTGATGACTTGTTGCTTCACTAACACTTATAAGTGTACAACAGCAAGCTTAGCTGCTACTGATACTATAAGTGTGACTGACACAAGAGGAAAGAAAGTTAGGTAGTTTAATAATAGGGCAGGAAAGGAGAGGAGGGGATAGAAAGTTAGGTAGTTTAATAAGAAGGCAGGAAGGCAGAGGGGATGATAGCTGCTACTGATACTAAAAGAATGACAGACACGGCTCTTATGCATATTATGTTAAAAATTGTTTTTTGTTTGTTTTTAATGTAGATTCAGGTTTTCTGCTGAGATTTTACAAGCATTTGTGATTGCAGTCTACAAAATTAATTTCCGACAATTATTGCATGAGAAGCAAGCAGAAACTGTAGGAAGTGATACTCTTCAAAAAATTGGAAAAAAACCCCACAATCTTTCCATTGATGCAGTTCTGATCTTAACTCTTTGTTTCTGTAGAAATGGGGAGGGGAAAACACTGACACAGTTTTGATGCAATGAGTCAACGGCACGTCAATGTTGCAGCATCGGAATGATTCCTTCAAGGGACACTTCCTCGCTTATCACCTGTAAGCTATCACAAACTCTGAGCCGCTACAACGCAATCCACAGTATAAGTCCCAAACGCAAATCCAACGTGGCTTTAGGTGGTGAGCCAAGCACAAAACTCATCGAGCCCTCGCCATCTGTCATTTTATGAACAGAAAATCGCCACATCTGGGTTGCTAGCGTTCAAGATACGGGTCACCGAATCTCTACTTTGTCTGTTTCACTTAGCTTTTGCCTGTCATTTTCTCGGGCGAGTCCATTGCCACTTCATTGCCACATATCCCCCGCGATGGGGGGCGCCATATTGGAGCTATATAAGCCAAGGAATAAGAGGAAAGACTTGTTTGATCAGTGAGGAAATCCTGATGGCAAATGAAGGATTATTACTGGTAGCAGAGTGTAGATGTGCAAAATGTGATAAATGGCACACCTTCGACACTTGAACAGAAATCAAACTCTCAATTAGTGGGAGAAAATTTTAATGCCATGCACAAGGCAAGAAATATGGCTTCAAAATGTAAAATGAAAACTCCTCTGGAATTTGACGAAAATAAAACGGATTGATTGATTTGTTATCAGTCATTTAATGCTGAAATCACTTTAAAATTCCAAAAAGTAGATATTGCGACTTTAGTGAACAGTTATTTTTTTTTAAACTAGAGCCTTGTGACTTTGCTGAAAGGATATTTTTTTAACTAGAGTCTTGCAACTTTGGTGAACGGTTATTTTTTTTAACTAGAATCTTGTGACTTTGGTGAACAGTTAATTTTTTTTTTAATTATAGTCTTGTGACTTTGGTGAAAGGATATTTTTTCTTTTTTTTTAAATAGAGTCTTACGACTTTGGTTAAAGGTTACTTTTCCTTAATTAGAGTCTTGCCACTTTGGTGAAAAAACAGATGGCCCCTGTTTGAGGGGGGGTCTTATCCCTCTGCAGGGGATGCAGTCTACGTATTCTAGGCCCCAGCTGACAAGGCCGAAACAAAATGGAATACGAATGTTGGAAAAAAGACCTGGAATTGTGCACCCTCTATACAGATTTGCCTTAAAAAAATGGGTGATTGCTGGGCATTTAAACTTATCCGGCAGAGCGAGACTATCGACATCTGAATTGTTGGTTCTAGAAATTAGCACAAATAATGGATATAATTTACTAATTGACAAACTCGAACAGCTCTAACAATATAATTTATGTATTTACTTCTGTTTTTTGTTATGAATTCTCTTATTTATTTTTATTTTTATCTCATTTCTATTTTATTAAAAAAATTTGAAATTCTTAAAAAATGTAAATTTAAAAAAAAATTAATCTTGCTTTTTTGAACAAGGTTTTAAAAATTTAAAAATTGCAAGTAATTGTTTGTGCTTTTAGTAAAGTTGTGATATCTCTAAATGATCAACATTATTTTTCACCTTTGATGAGTCTGCCAATCTGATTGGCTGAAATGAAAATTTACATAACCAAGAAAAAGAAGTACCTTTCCTATAAATTTTGACACATCAAATCCATTAGCTTTTTATGAGCTAATACAAGGTTGTTTTCTGCCCCTCCTCTCCCGGCCGGAAGTTGAAAAGAAGGGTGAGTACACTTTTTTCTGACATTTTGTGGCTCTTGTTGTTACCAGAATGTTTTGGCTGATCCATTCTACAGCCTTCCTCAGGTGTACAATCCATCTGTAATTTTGAGAAGAGTTGTTAACATTCCAAGAGGTGTTTGGGTTATTGATCTCATTCTTTGATTTGTTTTTGTTGTTACCACATTTCAGTCGATCCATTCTACAGCCTTCTTCAGGTGTATAATCCATAAAGAAAGAGGTGGGGTCTCTTTTTTTCAGAAATTGATGACAAACAGGAAAGTTTGGATTTTTTTCTCAGCCAACCCAAAATTCATAAAACAAACAATTCAGGTAGACCGGTAATCTCATCTACCAACGGCCACACCACGTTGTGTTGGCAACACCAAGTACACGAAGAAGGGTTTCATTTGTTCGGACAACTCTTCGAACAGATATCTCTAATGCCCTTGGTAAAAGCATGAATCCATCTCTTTCTTGCCCCCTCACCCAGCTATGGGTAAATAGTTGAGCAGACTGGGCTCTCGAGCCATGGTTGGCAACAAGTATAGGGGATGAACACTGATTCCAAACCAGCCTGAAGAAGGATGGGCTCCGACTATCTCACCCTTGACACACCCATGATGAAATCCTCTGTGATGCCTCAACAACCCTACACTGAGTTACGGGATAGGTCAGTGGTTCCCAACTGGGGGGGGGAATTCCCCCAGTCCAAGGAGGGGAATAAGGCTATTAGATAAAAATAAAAGTCCAGTCTAGAGATAGATAGAAGTACAGAAAAGTTGAAGGCTCTAAATGAGAATGATTTATTGTGCTCTCTCACTAATAATAGACCTACAAATCGAAGAACTAGTAGCAAAAAACAAGAACAGAGATCACATTGATGTGTATATCAGTTACAATAGCATTTTTTTTTGTAATGAATTGGAATTTCAAATGATGAGTTCTAATTATTTTCGCTTGCTTTCTTTGAGTAACAAAAACACAGCAGCAGCTGTACACTTATAAAATTAAACTAATTCTTAGTATGAAGCTGTCTAATTATACATAAAATAAAGTTATTATTTGAAATTATTCTTTGTTGCAACTTAATAAATGGAAAGGGAGGGGGGATACTAGTAATTTTATTGACAAAAGTGGGTAATGTCTCGAAAAGGTTGGGAATCACTGGGATAGGTAATTGGTAATAGCTAAACCCTTTTAACCATATTTTAGAATGTCATTCTCCCCTTTTAAGATTCAGCCTTGTCGACTGGGGCCTAGAATATGCCGACTGCATCCCCCACAGAGGAGTAAGACCCCACCAAACAGGGGCCACCAAATTTGCAAGACTCTAGTTAAGGAAAAGTAACCTTTCACCAAAGTCGCAAGATTCTAGCTAAGGAAAGGTAACCTTTCACCAAAGTCACAAGACTCTAGTCAAGGAAAAGTAACCTCTCACCAAAGACGTAAGACTCTAATTAAAAAAGAAATAACCTTTCACCAAAGTTGCAAGACTATTTTTTGGAATTTTAAACTGATTTTGGCATTAAATGACCCATCAAGGATTGATGTGCCGCTAAACAAATCAATCAATCAATCAAAACCTTCCAAGATTGTCTGACTCAAAAGGTACATTTCAGAATTGTAGTTTGTAGAAAGATCAATACTGTAACAGTTTGAATCTGACAATCTGTGTTCTCAATTCTTCCCATAAGCACTAAAATTCCTCCCGGGGGCAGCAAGGTGGGGGGGGGGGGGGGGATTCTTCACGCTTGAGAACCTCTAGTCTAATACTTATATCATCAATTCATGAAGATCAATATGTTCCTTTTACAGACTATTAGGAACCGTTGACCAAAACTAATTTAGGGGAGGCAACACTTCACTGATTGTATTTCCAATATTGGAAATGCAATCAGTGAACAGTTGCCTCCCCTAAATTAGGTGAAGATTGTTGTTGTTCTTGTTGTTAGAGTGGAAAAACAAAGTCAACTCCAAATAGTTCTTTCGGACGATCGAACTCCTTCTTGTTGTTTGTGTTGTTAACACAATATTTCAGCCAATCCATTCTTCGGTCTTCTTCAGGTATAATATCCGAATGTGATGGGGTAAATAGAAGTTTTCAATTTCAAAAGATGTAACTCTTATAACGTAGGATTCAAAAAGAACTATTTGAATGTTAATGACCCTTCTCAAAACTATAGAAAACTAGTATTCCAAGGGAAATTATGAATCACCGCCACCAATATATGTTGTGTTGAGGGTTATTAATTAAAACGTTGGGCTGAGATCACTAAAAAAGGTCTGAATTTTCAAAAAACACAAACTTGTGACCAATTTAGTATAAGCTTACATTGAAAATTGAACGCCCCACTAAAACCCTATTTTGGTGGGAAATTTAAAAAAAACAAAAAAAAGATTTTCCCTACTCATTGAGGGGAGTGTGTGTGTGCAAAATTTCAAGTTTCTACTATGAATGGTTAGGGCTGGGCGATGTCCAGATACATAGATAGATACATCATCATCATCATCAGCCGTTATAAGTCCACTGCTGGACAAAGGCCTTTCCCATTTCCTTCCATGACGACCTATCTTATGCTAACCTCTGCCACATCTTACCGTCAAACTTTCTATCTCGTCCCTCCATCTTGTATCTGGTCTTTTGCTACTGCAGTTTACTGTTCCATGGGCACCAATCGATTAGCCTTTTCCCCCATCTATTGACATCTCTTCTTGCTAGTTGACCAGCCCATCTCCATTTTTGCTGCTTAATTATTTGTATAATATCTTTCACTCTAGCCCTCCCTCTGATCCATGGCTCTGTGTACTATTCTAAGTTGGTTTTCAGCTCGTTTTATTAATTTCCATGTTTTGCATCCACAAGTCATGGCTGGTATTATGCAACCGTTGTAAACTTTACGCTTTAAGCGCATTGGCAAGGTGCTCTTGAGAATGTCTCTATTCATACCAAATGCTTTCCAACCTATCATTATGTGTCATTTTATTTTGCAGTCATGGTACATCAGTAGCATACCACGGCGAGGGCGGAGGGGGTGGCCCGCCCCAGGTGACACCATCAGAGGGGGTGACACCATCATAGGGGGTGACGCTAAGATAACTGTTTCTTGGTAATTCTTTTTTCTAATGAAAAATCTGCCTGTCCACACAATATCTCCGAAGGTACTCATTGAATTTCAATAACTTGTGGAAGGGTGGGAAATGGGGTAGGGAAGAGTTGGTTCAGTTTGGGGCGGATCCAGGAATTCTGTTTGATTGAGAGATATATTTCCGTTTCTTTTTTTCATACATTTATGTATACACTAATGACTGACCACACAATATATCTAAAAGTTCTCGGAGGCTTTCAATGAAATTTTGTGGGAGAATGGACAATAGGGTATGAAAGAAATGATTACATTTTTGGGAAGATCCATGCACAATTACCTCCTCTACATCGTAATTATATGTCCAGACACAAAAAGTTCTCAATGAATTCCATTGAAATTTTGTGGAAGGGTGGGCAATGGGCTACGAAAGAAGTGATTAAATCTTGGGCTGGATCCATGCATAATTACTTCCCCTGACAATGATGCTGGAAAAGGTATGCGCTCTTTGAGTGCTTTAAAGATATTGAATTAAAACATTTTCATGATACCCATACTTATTTTCTTCATATTATTTCACAAAGTCAGAACTGAAAAATTGAAAACTAAAGATGAATAGTAAGAAATAAATATAGGTTTATGCCATCACATTCAATAATATGGGAGAATTAGTACAAAAAGATCACCAAAATTCTAGATATCCTGGGAAGAGAGCAAGTTCTGGGGGGGGGACACACACCATGAGTTACTGCCCCCGGTAACACCAACCATAGGCTCGCCACTGTGGTACATAGATACATAGATACATGTAAATGTCAGAACACATGAATAACCTAAACCTTTGGTAGCAGAGATTTTTAAAAAGAAGTGAACTGGAGTTTGACAAAAGCTAGCTGTGACCAGATTTTTAACGCAAAGTGTCCACCTGTTACAAAAGTGAATCTATCGGTGCTGAAACGATCTCTCAGTCCGAACTGTGGAAATAGTTTCTAATTTGTTATTCATTCTTCCGACAGTTGTTCGGACTATTGATCTCATTCTTTTTGTTGCTTTTGTTGATTAATTGATTTGTTTAGCAGCATATCAACCCTTAATGGGTCATTT
>VCCN01002092.1:1214047-1224351 GCA_006491835.1 Architeuthis dux | reverse complement strand
TCAATGTAAATAGAGATATAATTCATTATTATTAGATGTTTTTGAGCCCTTAACAGCAATGTCAATATTGAATTTTGGGGGGAAAAAATGTGTCCCACCTTTTTCGTTGTTTATACACATCCTTCATCTTACTATTCAAAAAACAACATTTCATACAAAACAAAGTAATATACCGTATATTTTGGTGGATAAGGCGACGTTCAGATAAAACGAGACTTTGATTTCAGTCTGAATTGCATGGTTTTAGCTCATATTGGTGGTATAAGACAACCCCCCCAAACTACCAAACCATCTGTGGTGAAGATTAGGTCGGTGAGCACAAAACAACCGATACAGTGATATACCAATCAGGGCTCCAGACTAACTTTTTTCACTACCATCCCTGAACCGTCCTGAAAAACGAAAATGGTCCCAAAATCAAAATGTTGTTTCTTTACTTTGTTATTATCATCTATAGTTGTTAGTTGTTAGCATAATAAAAACACCATTAAAATGTTGAAATAAATAATTGTCAAACTCCAGTCCAAACCTGGAGTTGACTTTGTTTTTCTACCGTAACAAAAACAACAAAACAACAAGAACAATTCTCACCAAATTTAAAAAAAAAGATATCTTCCCATGACACTTCTGGGACGGAAGTGATTTTTAAAAAATTAAAAAAATGGGGAAGATATTTGTTCCTCCCAAACACATTTTTACCATCCCCAGGACGACGGAACAACATTAATTTCAAGCCCTGATACCAATACAATAAATTTAATAAAGATTTTTTAACGTTAATATGTTACTGTTTTTGTATTTGAAATCTAGTAGCAAATGATCTTATAATAAACACATCTGTAATTTGAAGAGCAACAATGACAGATGGAAAAGTGGTGTTTAATGTAGCTGACACCATCTGGTTACCATCTGTTAGGCTGCACTACATTATCATACATACGACACTGGCCATATTTAAATTTTGAGCCGTTATTACTTCTTTTTTATTTTTTTATTTATTTTTTATTTTTTTTGTGTGCTGGGAGTATTTGCATTGGTCATTTTTGTGAGTTTTTGGCCAGAAACTGCCTTCCCCTCCCAATTGCTTCATCACTGTGTCGGCTACATGAAAGGAAAGAGAAAGCATTTGACATTGTTGCATTGCATTGACAGACACATCTGTCGGTGTACTTCCTTGACATGGAAACATCTTAATTCTATTATTTGTTGTACACTCTATCTGATTTGGACCAGTCCATTATGAGATGTAGGATCTCAGCTAGCAGGCACTACAGACAACCAAACATTATACAACCATAGAAACGAACATACTCGTATACATATATGTATAGATCCCTAGTACATGCCCAATTTTTTTCAAGTCATTCCCACTTTTGTTGATAAGATTACTATTATTCCCCCCACTTCCATTTATTAAGTTGCAACAAAGAATAATTTCAAATAATTATTTTATTTTACATATAATTAGACAGCTTTATAATAAGAATTAGTTTAATTTTATAATTGTACAGCTGCTGATGTGTATTTGTTACTCAAAGAAAGCAAGCAAAAATAATTGAAATTCCATTTTATTTTTTTAAAAAAAGAAAATTCTATTGGAACTGATATAAACATCAATGTGATCTCTGTTGTTTTTTTTGCTACTAGTTCTCACTGAGAGAGCATATCTTAAATCATTCTCAATTTGGAGCTTATTTCACTTAAGTTCAGAAAACCCTATCTCTAGACTGCAGAGGGGTAAGACCCCCCCCTCCCCCCAAACAGAGGCCACCTGTTCTTTCACCAAAGTCGCAATACACTATTTAAACAAAAGTTTTTTAACTGATTTCGGCATTAAATGACCCATCAAGGGTTGATATGCTGTTATACAAATCAATCAATAGACTGGGCTTTTATTTTTACCTAATAGCATTACACCCCTGGTTGGGAACCACTGCATTAGACAGTTAAAAGCTGATTTAATTTTTCCTGTCAATTTAAATTTTGATCTCATTTGCTTTTATTTTTCAATCTTTAGTTTTTTTCATATTTGTTTCCTATGGAAATTTTATCAAAAAGTATTTTTGCAATTTCTCGGGAAAATCACATGTCTTCAGCTCATATGAATTTTAAATAGCATTCGTTTATTTCTGTTTTATGTTTCAGAGATAAAAGCTGTTTAAACATATAGTTTTTAAATTGGGGAATTTTTTGTTTGATGTAAAAATTAATGCATCCAACAAAGTTTGTTTGACATGTAAAAATTAATACATTGGCAAAGAGATTGAAATAGTTCTAGGTATTCTAGTTATTCTCGATCAATCGATCGCTGCTACTTGATAACAAGTATCTGCTAGGAGAGCACACTGTCAATGTGTCCTCCATAGAGTAGCATGTGCGTGACAAAGGACTGGGTGCACAGTCCAGGCCAGCTTAGCAAGATGCTGTATTAATCAGTGGCAGAGCATAGGCTGAGATGGCTGCAGAGCAATCTTTTTGCTGTATATGGCTCCTGGT
Source organism: Architeuthis dux (assembly GCA_006491835.1). Taxonomy (NCBI): domain Eukaryota; kingdom Metazoa; phylum Mollusca; class Cephalopoda; order Oegopsida; family Architeuthidae; genus Architeuthis; species Architeuthis dux. The sequence goes on along the minus strand of VCCN01002092.1, from coordinate 1,221,855 downwards.
ATTCTGTAATGAAATACACTCTTGTTGTGTGTTCGTGTATCAGAAGGAAGGAGGGTACAGGAGAGTGGAATTTGGGGGGATAATATTATTAGCTGGAAGTTATCAGGTCCTGGACTAGAAAATAGGTCAAATGGGTGACCAAGGGAACAAAGAGAATGTGTTTGACCAATCAGAGCATTATATCACTAGTTGGACCTGTGGAAATTCCATGGGTGTTGACAACTAAGATTATCCATTATCTCATGCCTCTGCTCTTGTGTGTTATTGTGATGAAGAATGACCTCATTTCTGTTCACTAAAGATGGGCCTTTTCTGTCCAAAACTGTATTCATATGTTAAAGTTGTTTGCAGTAAACATTAGCTGTGACTGTTTTTTTTATCTTTTAAAAGTTTGTAATGGATGATTTCTCACATTCGTCCCACCAAACACACAGCAGGAGCTTCTTTGGATGAAGGTCGCCTCCGGCTGGGGCACAGGAGACTATCTTCGCAACTGAGCCACTGTCGACAGCACTTAACATTATGAAAAATGATTCATTTCTCATCCCCAGTAACAACTTTGTCCCAAATTGACACTTTTCCTAGTTACTTCAAATTGCGATGAACATATGGCTAACATTGAATTGTTTAAGTTCCCTGACTGTAACAGCAAGGATAGGGATGGCATTTCAGCTATCTTGTTCAAGGACTACCAGTACAAATAACAAATGGAACTTTCGTTACAACCTATGATGTTGAGAGAAATCAGATTTTCCATCAATTTGGTCAGGGTTCTCCAAAATACCAAAATGGGTCGCCATTACCTAGTCGCACGATCCTGCTGACTTGGTCACAGGTTCACAATAAATAAATAAATTAAATAAAGAGTAATAGGCCGGCGGACCAAATTTTGAACTTCCACTGTTAGAAAGCTGATAAAATTCTCTTTCTAACTATATGTATATACCTCCATCAAAAATTAATTTCACAATCCATAGACTTTGGACTGTGTACTTGAAGTTTTCTCGTAAAATGCTGAATACTTAGGTTCACATCTTAGGCTGTAATGTTTTAAGCCCAACAGATACAAATTGTGAACATACACCATTGGAAAGCTGATAATATTCTCTTTCTAATGATATATACATGTATATATCTCCTTCATGAATTAAATCCACAATACCTAGACTATAAAGTATACTTGAAATTTCCTTGTAAAATACTGAATAGTCTTTATTTTACTATAAAAGTAATTAAAGGTATATTTGAATTCCTCATGTCTGAAAACCATGATTTAGCCCTTTAAAGTACTCAGATATGTCAACTGGGAGATAAGATATGAAGTTTTTTTTTGTGTGTACTGGCGGCCATTTTGTTTTATGCAAATGAGGTAGTTCTTCCAAACTTTTTTTCTTGGGAACACCTTTTTCTGAGAGAGAACATCCTAAGGAACATTCTGGTACCCTAAATGTGGGGTGTCAGGGGGTCGGGAGGTTATTGTATAAAATTGAACTGGGTTGCAATTGAAAAACGTTTGAAGGACCCTGTTCTATTAATGAGACTTAAACGAGGATCCCAGAGAATGTCTTGCATGGTCAACACCTTAATCAGCAATAAGATTAATAATAACTCTTAGGTATTAAGAAAATCTCATTTGTTCAAAAATGGCCTTCTGACTTGTCATTTCAACTCTAATATTGTCGGATAAATCTTGATCCACATTGATACACTGGTCTTATGTATTATATTCTATCCCATTATGTTTGTTTATGCAAGATGAGTGTAGTATTATGCATTTGTACATGATATATATCAGGTGGTCTTGAGGTTATTGCATAAAATTTCACGGCCCAGTTTAATTTTAACAACCCTGAATTTGATGATATGAACGAGAGGTCCCTTTGAATAGATTTCTGCTCAAGAACTTCTTGCAGATACAAGTTCAAATACATCAATAATGATGTTTTAGATTCAAGTCCGCACATTGCTTTCTATAAATTCAAATTAGACTGTTTGCACAGGAAATAAATTGTGACCAGATCTAAGAATTGCTCTGACGTCAAGTGCTGCACTGTACACAAGCCGAACAAGATGAATGCGGAAATATGTCAACAGTATAACATGATTTGTGAGCTCTTCAAACAACCATCTATAAAAGAATATTGACATTGTTACCTCTTCCAACTTTGTTGGCAGAGGTATATGTATTCACTCATGTCTGTTTGTCCACACAATATCTCCAAAAGTTCTCAATGAATTTCAGTGACATTTTGTGGATTTGTCAGTTACCTCTGTTAACAAAGTTGGAAGAGGTTTATGTATTCTCTCATATCTGTCTGTCTGTCCACACAATATCTCTGAAAGTTTTCAATGACATTTCGTGGAAGGGTGGGCCATGGACTAAGGAAGAATTAAGTTTTTAGGTGGATCCACAAATTTTTCTTTTTTTTTTGATTGAGAGATATTTTTTATATGCAAAGTTAATGGTCCAAAATATGGAAATCACTCATTTGTACACACAATATCTCCAAAAGTTCTCAATGAATTTTGTCAAACGTTGGGCAATGGGATAAGAAAAAATTGATTAAATTTTGGAGCGGATCCAGGAATCCATTTTCGATTGAGAGCTATTTTTTTTTCATATACGTATATATTAAGAAGAGGTGAACAGTAGTCAGAAATATGGAATCTCTAAACACAATATCCTCCCTTGCATCATAGTTGTATATGCAAACTGATTTTCATTCAGTTTTTAGTTAGTGTATACCATTGGCAGAGGTATGCGCTATCCGAGTGCTTTCTTGTTTTTCTGTCGTGCAGTGTTAAGTGGCATTTCAATACTTTAAGATTTTTAAGTTTATTGTTTAATTGTTTTTATTAAATGATCTGGTGCATTCTCTGACAAATCCTAAAGGACATATACCCCCCGCCCCCTCCGATTTTAATGAAAATTGGCATGTCAAGTGTGTTTTTGCTCAAACCTCCAAAAATGAAATCTGTTTTTCAAAATTCTAATTGGGGGAGGAGCTATCCCCCCCCCCCTGTTGATATATTGGTGGACCCACCTTTTTCTGAAAGTTCATAACTCTGATCCTAATTAAGATAGACCCCTGGGGTAGAGAATACTCAGCACTACAATAGTACTTCAATGCAGTTTTGTCTAGGATGTCCTTAGAAAAGGTTATAGTAATTTTAATTTGGGGGGTTGGGGGGGGACTGCCCCCTCTCACTATGCATCTGCTTTGGGGTGAACAATCACTTTTGTATTATGAATTCTATATATATTTTAAACAAAATAAAGGAAAACTTAATTAAGTTGATGAAGGATTAATTATGGCCCTTTAATTACACTTTTTGGGTGAAATTAGGATTGATTATAAAAATGCATAATGTTCAGCCTGCTTATTCACCCATAAGGAGGAAAAAAACACAAAACTGTAATAGTTACACATGGTAGAGGGTACCTGGAGGCAGTTTATGAGAACAAAATTTTCTGGGTTGTGATTCTATTAAAGATAAAGAATCTTTAAAAGCTAAAATGTAAGTCTCCCAATATTTACTCGGATCTGGGTTGCCTATCCCTGTTCTACAAACTGATGATTGCCTCCAAGATAGAACTCAGTTGATTGCTGATCAGTTCCTTATCAGCTCTTTCCACTCATTGGTACATGGGTCTCCACACTTTCTCTTTTGTTCCTTCTGTTATCATGATTACAGCTTAATAGTGTGTGGGTTTATAATTCTAGGAAACCTTAACCTTACTTCCTGTATCTCAATCTTAATTTCCTCTCAGCCTAAGTGAAGAGTGCAGGCATGAACTCTTAAATAGACTTTGACCTTATTTTACCTTGGTCTCCTGTGGTTGACCTTCAAGTTTCTACTTATAGCTGTTATTTTTAATAGTTTCATTATTTTAAAAAAAATTTAAATTAAAATTTTTTTTTAATCACACATTTTAGCTGATCTATTGCAGGAATCCAGAACAAAGAAGTATCTTTGTTAAGGTTTGAACTCTTATACCAAACCAAGGGAGTATTGGCATAGTTTAATATCATGTTTTGTTTGTTTATTTCTGTAGTCTCCTTGAGGAGCATAAGGCCACACCAAAACCAGCATAGGTTTTTACAGTGTTGAGTTACGAGCCCTATGTTCAAACCTCCTTTATCTGGGCTTAAGTTTGACTGACTTACATGCAGGGCTCCAGACTAACTTTTCTAACTACCGTCCCTTAACAGTCCCGAAAAGAAATGCAAACGGTCGCAAAATCAAAATGTTGTTTCTTTATTTTATTATCATCTATAGTTATTAGTTGTTAGTAGCATAATAAAAACACCATTAAAATTTTGAGGAAATAAATAATTGTCAAACTGCAGTCAAAACCTTGAGTTGATTTTGTTTTTCTACCGTAACAAAAATAACAAAACGACAAGACAAATTTTAAAAAAACAAAACTTTTAAAAATCACTTCTATCCCGAAGACGTCACAGGGTAGATATTTGATTGTCCCCAGGAGGACGGGACAATGTTAATTTCGAACCCTGCTTACAGGGCTAAAGAGCTCCTACTGTTCTGCTATTTAGCTGGGTGTGGGAGGAGTGGATTGATGCCTTTCCCAAGGGATGGCTTTTCACTTTTATAGGGTGTTGAAAAGGTTGTTTTTTGTAAGTGCTCAATTTGCAGCAAGTCTGCAAACGAATACATAATCATAATTAGTGAACTAATAGGAGTAGAGCTGCAAATGAGCTATCAAAATGTTCAGAATAACAAGATCTATAAGGAGAAGCAGGCACCAGATGTACAAGATCTTCCTGGAAAAACTCATTGGAGTACCTACAATAATAATTCCTCATCTCAGAAATTCAACGGCCTTGTCGGATGGGGCCTAGAATGCGCCAACTGCATGCCCTGCAGAGGGTAAGACCCACCCCCCACCCCCAAACAGGGGCCACCTCTTTTTGCACCAAAGTCGCAAGACTCTAGTTAAAAAAAAATAACCGTTCACCAAAGTCGCAAGACTCTAGTTAAGGAAAAGTAACCTTTCACCAAAGTCACAAGTCTCTATTTAAAAAAATGTTAAACTGATTTCGGCATTAAATGACCCATCAAGGGTTGATATGCCGCTAAACAAATCGATCACTCAATCAATAATTCAATCAGTTTGATAAGATAATGAATCTTTAGACATTTGATTGATTGGAAACATTAAATAAAAAGCTGAGTCATTATTGTTCATTAGAAGTGCTTTAAAGCATAAATTAAGTAGAAAAATTAATTAATTTTTACAGTAATTGGTATTTAAATGAGCCTCGCCAACCCATCTTCCTTTTAGTCCTCATTTGATCAGTCATAACAGATAGTTGGATTGGTGTTTAAAAAGAAAAATATGAAATGTGCGTCAGGTAAAAGTTAATCTTCATTTGAGTTAATTATATAACTGAACGTAAAGACTATTTCATTATTATTAATAATGGATTACAATAATTCATCTAATAAAAATAAATAATAAAATAAAGACTTTTAGAAACCGTCAACCAAAACTATCAACATTAACATAGGTTTCTTCAGTTTTTAAGTTGGTCTGGCTGGCTGGCTGGCTGGCTATGTATATATCATGCGTACAAGCTGAGGGCCGAAAATTTAAACATTTACTATTATGTCTAGAAAAACTTTCTTTTTTTTTTCTTTTTTTTTCTTTTTCTTTTTAAATTCGCTCCCTAAATAGGTTTTTAGTGGGGGTTTCAATTTGCAATCTAAGTTTCTGCTAAATTGATCCCTTTTGTGCATTCATACTTGTTTTTTGAAAATTCAGACTTTTTTAGTGATCATTGCCCAACAAAAGGCGAGAGAAGTAACTTATTCATTGATCACTCCTTTTTCCTACTTTTTAATTGATCACCCCCAATACAGCATATATCGGTGGCGGTGATTCATAATCTTGCAGGTGTTGACATGGCACCAATTTCTTTCCATTTATGAACGATGGATAAGACAGTGGAACTTATTCATTGATCACTCCTTTTTCCAATTTTTCAATTGATCACCCCCAACACGGCATGCTGTCAAAAGACGTTGGTCACATGACGGTTTCTATTGAGTGACTAACCAGACCTGTTTCATTATTATTAATTTTTGTCTATTACTAATAATGGGCTACAATACTTCATCTAATAAAAATAAATAATAAAATGAATACTTTTTGTTATATTAATTTTGTTTTTTCTTCATCAAATTATCATTCAGTCTGTTGCTATAACGACCCAGAAGCACAAGTTCAGAATTGCAAGTCATTAGTTGAAGCAAAAATCTAATTATTGTCCTTTGAAGGAATCTTGGTCATTTATAAAATAGACTAGTTCACCCTTGCTGTCAAAAAATGACGGTTATATTTAAGTAATTTTGCAATTGTATTTACTTATAAAATATCAAAAACATTATGTTGTGCAGCATTTTTAATCACCACTACCCACAACACTGGTTTATTGCTGGGTTTAGGTTATTCATGTGTTCTCACATTTATATGTATCTATGATGCTAGGAAAAGACAATGTGGAGACTTAACATGTTTCAGCTGTTTTCGGCTTCAAAAGGAGCTGAAAACGGCTGAAACATGTTAAGGTAATAAATAATTTTTTGCAAATTATTTTGAGTCTCCACATTGTCTTTTCCTAGCATCATTATTTCGGATAACCTTTATCCTATTGTACACCATATGTATCTATGTATGTATCCGGACTTCGTCCAGCCCTAACCGTTCATAGTAGAAACTTGCAATTTTGCACACACATTCCCCTCAATAAGTAGGGGAAATGTTGTTTTTTTTGTTTTTTGAAAATTCCCCCCCATAATAGGCTTTTAGTTGTGGGTTCTATATACAATGTAAGTTTATTCTAAATTGGTCACTAGTTTGTACCCGCTTGTTTTTTTTGAAAATTCAGACCTTTTTTAGTGATCATAGCCCAACAAAAGGAAAGAGAAGTAACTTATTCATTGATCACCCCTTTTTTTCCAACATTTTAATTGATCACCCCCAACACGGCATATATGGGTGGAGGTGATTCATAATTCATGATCTTGCAGGCGTTGACACAGTACCAATTTCTTTCCATTTATGAACGATGGATATGGAAATTTTCTTATAACCTTCCCGGATTGATGAGCCCCAATCAATTTCTTTTAGTTACTCTGAGTGATCTTTGGTTTTCGTCATGATTTCAAAAATGAATGAATGTTTAATTTGTAAAATAAATTAATATAGGCCTTCTAAACTGATGTTGAGCATTACGACTTGCAGTGGGTATAAGAATGGCGCATTTTTAGCTGTTATAACCTAATTTACTGCCAAATTTATTTTTTCACTGGAGGTCGAATACTTATGCAAAAGTTATTATTGCTAATTGTGGAAATAAAATAATAATATCAATTCTCTCTTATTTATTATCAGCTCACGTAGTAAACTGTTTTACTAATGCTAATTGAATAGATAAATGTCATCAAATTCGGAATGATTATTCAGAAAAAATAAGGAAAATAATCTAAACAACTGTATATAAAGGGTGGGTGAGAATTGACACCTTATTAGAAATTATATGTAACTTTTGTAAATATTGCTTTATTTTTGTGAAACAAATTTTATTTTGGCAAATGTATATTCATTAATTCTACCATTGTATGGTCCAAAGTAAAGCTAGTTTGACTACAATCGACCAATAAATAGTAAAGTTATAACCAATTTCCAATAGGGAGTTTCTTTTCACCGTCCCTGTATAGTTTTGTAAGGGTGGGTGAGCATTAACTCTCTATTAGAAATTATATGTAACTTTTGTAAATAT
>VCCN01002092.1:1182380-1195748 GCA_006491835.1 Architeuthis dux | reverse complement strand
ACAATCTAGGTCGTCATAGGAGATGGGAAAGGCCTTTGTCCACCTATAACGGCTGATGATACTATAAAACATGTAAATACTTGTTGATTTTTTTAACATGAACTTGACCTCATATTCAGTAAGTGGAAACATGTTAAAAAATCAACACAAAACAAAAAAAAACAACCTTAGAAGGTTTGATTAATTTAATTTTTGGATGTTGAGTTTTAAAAATGTATGATTAGAATATGAGGCCACATAAATACTTTTCATTAAGTAAGAATAATAAGAAAGTGGGATGGTATTAACCTTTAATTTTTGGATGCCTGAAAAAAAAAAAGCTTTAAAAATGTTTGGTTAAAATATTAGACCAGGTAAAAAAATGTAATACTGTCAACAATTACTGAAATTTTTGTCCTGTTTATAATTTAAGCACGGGCGTTTTGTTTCGCATCAAGTAAAAGGGTTTTGTCCATTGTGGGTTTTGCCCAGGTCCCAAAACTGCACGGCTACTTATTCACTTTTCATTAAATTTGACTAGTTTTTACCTTCATCCTAATTTTAGTTGTTTTTATACAACTTATTAATTCGGGCCACTGTTTCTATGGCAATGAATAACAGCGCAAACAGAAATAAAGAGTAAGCCTTCGGTGAGAATCGAACTCACACCCTCATTGCCAGAGGGAGACTAGTTTACACCTAGCTGCTTTTACCAATCAGCCACAAAGACTTCATGGATTAGCAGAGGCTGATTTACACTTATAAACTCACTCCCTACGCCATATTTATGTTGTTTTACATATGAGACCTAGTAGTCTTTTTTATAAATCAATCTTTATTATTATTGGATGAAGTATTGTAACACACCACATTTTATTAAAGTTGACTAGTTTTTACTTTCATCCTAATTTTAGTTGTATAAAAACAACTTATTAATTCGGACCACTGTTTCTATATTATTTATTTTTTTGTACATGCCTGGGGTTTGATGTGTGATCAAGGATTCCATGAAGGGGTTGACAGTCTAAAATAGAGGTTCTCAACCAGGGGGGTTTTCCCCCCCTTGGGGGGAATTTTAGGGTTTCAGGTGGGGAATTGGGACCACAGATTGGCAGATTCAAAATATTGGAATATTGATCTTTTGTCACTGCCAGTAGAGTTAAATTACTTTTCGTTTTTAAATATAATCAACGTAAATGTAAATGTGCTAATATAGAAAAAAGGAAAGGTTATCAGTATTGTATGCATATTATTTAGATGGAATTCGGGACCTAGAATATGCTGACTGTATCCCCTGCAAAGGGGTAAGCCCCCCCCCCCCAACAGAGACCACCTGTTCTTTAAACAAAGTTGCAAGACTATTAAAAAAAATTTTTTAAATAACCTTCCACCAAAGTCACAAGAAAAAAAAACCAGACTGTTGGAATTTTAAACTGATTTCAGCATTAAATGACCCATTAAGGGGTGATATGCCGCTAAACAAATTAATCAATCTTTTTAAGTCTGAATATCTTAGAAGGAGGGAATGACATTCTATTGTATGGTCAAAAAAAGGTTGAGAACCACTGGTCTAAAAAGTTTGGTGTCCCCTGTTCTATACATAAAAACAAAAAAGATTGTGTGTAGCATTTGTTATCTGAGATCCTCATAGTTACAGTGTTAATTATCCTTATCAAGCACACTTTGGTTTGTTGAAAGAGCAAATATTTATCTGCTATTGAGAAGAAGGTCAACTGATAAATTTGGTCCTTGTATCCAATGTAGTGTATGAATAATGAATTGGAAAGATTTAAACTGCTTATCTGGGTCAGGAGTTAAGTCAAAAGGCCTCTACAATGGGGGGGGGGCTTTATTATCTTAACCACTTGAAAATTATATCTGCAACGAAAACTGTCCACATAGGTTTCTTCAGTTTTTAGGTGATTCTGCCTGGCTGGCTATGTATGTATGTATCTATCTATCGCATGTACAGGTCGCACCAATGGCGCTAGAGGACTGGAAATATTTATCTGCTATTGAAAAGAAGGTCAATGAGTTTTTAGTGGGGTGTTCAATTTACGATGTAAAATTATGCTAAATTGCTCCCTTAGTTTGTGTCCAGCAGCGTTCATGCTTATTTTTTTGAAAATTTGGACTTTTTAAAAGGCAAAAGAAGTAACTTACTGATTGATCACCCTTTTTTCCAATTTGTTAATTGATCACCCACAACGATGCATTCTGCCAAAAGATGTTTCTATTGAATGACTAACCAGACATGTTTTTATCTTGTTTTATTTTTTTATTGAAAAGTCTTTCTTTTTTAAAATTTTTTATTCCATTGACCCCTGTACATATCTTACTGACTTTTTGTTAATGCTTAATCTTGATATGAAAGGAAATTCTTAGATATGATGATCAGCTGTTTCGTTGTTGTTGCTGTGAGAAATCAGTTGTAGACCTTTGTGACAAGTTTTTCCTTAAGGAGTAACCAAAAATGTTAAATACACCCTATTTTAGCTTGATAGTTATTTAACCTACCAATTGCACACACTTAAGAGTTGTTCTTGGTTAGTTAGGCAGTTCCTGGTGTGTGGAGGTAGTTCACTAAATGTGGGTTAATTTTAAAATTCTTCACACTTTGTATGCTATACTTCAATTAGGCTTGAGACCACTTTATCTACTTTTTATAAAGTTGACCCAAATTTGTTTAGGCTGATCCATTCTTCGGCCTTCTTCAGGTGTAAAATCCGAGATCAAAGAAGCAGCTCACATCAAAATGTCGACTAAATGCATTAGCCAGACAAGTGCGGATTTCATCCTGATGTGGCTTCCACTCTCAACAGATCTAAACCCAACAAGACAGACACAAACACCCGGGCCCTGCGCTATAAGGGTTACCCCACTTTAAAAATAACTTCTGTTTACCCCATCACACTCGGATTTTACACCTGAAGAAGGACGAAAAATGGATCAGCCAAAACGTTGTTTACAACACAAACAACAAGAAGTTCAATGGTGCGAAGAACCATTTGAAAATAAATACATAGTTTTAATTTAGTCAAAATTATATTTAAAGAAAAAACAAGGATGCCACAATAAAAATTTAGTAATCCTAGATAAGCGATGTGAATTAGGTTCACCTGTCTAATTAGACAATAGATATAATACATTTTTTTTTTTTTTTAAAGGATTAAAGGGATTATTTTTTAATTTTTTTTTATTCATGAAATTTCTTTATCTAGATGTATAAAAATCTTTTTAATTGTGCTTTGCCCAAGCAGGAGGGGGAGGATCTGTGTCTGTTATCTGGGTTGCCAGATTAGTTTTCTCAAAATCGGACAAGAGTTTTGCAAAAATCGGACAAATTTGCTAATAGTGGCTAGAAGTTGCTAGATTAGTATTACAATAAATAAAATAAATAGCCAATAGTGACTAAAAGTAGCTAGATTATTATCACAATAATGAAAATAAATAGCTAAAATAGGCTAGAACTGATATTGGATATCTAACAAGAACAAAAAATACCTAAATTTAGATATAAAATATCAAAGTTGGCAATGCTGAGTGGGTCCTTAAATCGGACAATTTTGGATGTCTGATTCTTAAAATTTTAATTGGACGTACAGGATGAAAATGGACACAATGTCCAAAAACATACATATCTGGCAACCCTGCCTGTTATACAGTGTGTAAAATCCACATATGGTTGGAAGTACAGCATGTGTAACACTTTCTATAATCTCCCAACATACTGGCTTTATTCTTACAAGTAGCTTACTGCTCATTTAGGATTTATACCAACCGATGTAGCTTTTTTAGATGCGCTACACTTCTCTAGCAGCATATGTTGTCACTGACTATCTGACAAGTTGACATATCAACATGTAAAGATTATTATGACAGATATCAACAGATTTAAAATGCAACAAAAGACGTACTCACAAATTCAATTTATTCATACTTATTTACAGCAACAAGACTCTGACATGTGCATCATGTACAATCTCTTAAAACCAACATGGCGTCTTCCCACCAGAACCTAAACAGTGGCACCTTACCGGAAGTCGATAAGCACTCTTCTGCCTAAGGGGGATAAGTCAAGATACTTACTTAACAAACATATTGAACGTAACTTTTTAATGACGTATTAAAAGAATGTTTGTTTGTTTTTTAAATCAGTTCTTGAAATCAAACTGTGACATAAGGTTGCTTCCTTTTTTAACATATCTTAATCGCAGTGTTTATTTTTTTAACATTTAACTGTTTAGAGCTTCTATGGTCTGACTTTCAGGCTTGTTATTTTTCAAAGTCTGAGAATCAAAGAAAATCTTCAAAGCTCTAAGAAAACAACGGTTTTTAACTGACATAATCAAAACAAGCATTCCAAGGGAAATTATGAATCACTGCCACCCATATATGCTGTGTTGGGGGTGATCAATTAAAAAGTTGGGTTGTGATCACTAAAAAATGTCTGAATATTCAAAAAACAAGTGGGTACAAACTAGTGATCAATTTAGCATAAGCTTACACTAAAAACCTGTTTATGGGGGGAATTTTCAAAAAACATTTTTCCTACTCCTTGACGGGAGTGTCTGTACAAAGTTTCAAGTTTCTACTATGAACGGTTTGAGCTGGGTGAAGTTTGGCTACATAGATAGATAAAATTGACCACCCCCTCCCTACTCAGTGTGCGTGTGCGCAAAATTTCAAGTTTCTACTATGAACAGTTAGGGCTGGGCAAAGTCCGGATACATATAAATGTGTGAACATATTAATAACCTAAACCTTTGGTAGTGGTTATTAATATGATTATTTGTTTATTTATCAAAGAAAACAGATCTTTTTTGAAGCTCTAAGAAAATGATTGTTTCTTTTTTATTTATTTATTTATCTGTGGAGCCACAGCCAGGTCGGAAAGGTCTCTACAGAGACGCAACGGCCAAGTATGTGGACCGAGGGCGATCCATACTGTAATCCGGTGTCAGTTATGAGCTTAGAGAGGAGATGGGTTCCCCTGAGCCGTCACAAGCCCACCGAAAAGTCATGCTATAACCACTTAACTGTACCTTCAATATCATCTATATTTTACCAACGATTGAATCCTAAATCTTGTATCATTATGGCCAATGTTTTTGTCAAGCTTCAGGACAAAGTCAGAGTTGACTTTACTGCTATGTAAGAAGAACAAGAACAATCCTCATCAAAAATATGCAAGTAAACCGATATGTAAAATCCCCATTTCCCTACCATGATTTGAACTCATGACCTAGTGATCACTAGTTTGACTCTGGAGCAGCCAGGTTTGTTATGATTTGACTTGTTTAATCACGTTGACTTGGTGCAGGCAATTTGATTTTAGACCTTATGCCTTAACCCAGTGGTTCCCAACCCAGGGGGAACTGGCCGAAATGAATCAATGTAATTTTAAATAAGATCACATTTCAGAAATACAGACAATCGTTGCATCATACATGTAGAGATGAACCATTTAGAATAGATACACTAAAAACTGTGGAGATGAAACTTTTAGATACACTAAAAACTTACTGTGAATGTTCGCTGCTGAAACTAGCATGTCTTATGTATCCAGGTTTTCTTTATACCATCAAATATGAATGTTAAGTAAGTATTTTGAGTTATTCCCCTTAGGCAGGAGAGTGCTTATCAACTTCTGGTAAGGGTGTGCTGTTTTACGTTCTGGGTAACGAGCAGCCATATTGGTTTTAGGTGATCGAAGAAGAGGACATGTGTGTATTGTTGTCCGTGGTCATTGTAAATGTATGAATAAACTGGATCTCTGTAAGTATGTCTTCTGTTTGCATTTTTAATCTGTTAATATCTGTCATTATACCAACCTTACAATGAACATTCTTCTCCCTTACAAATATTACATATTCACTAAATGAATACTAAAATATCAACCACCTACAAAAGATGCAAGGATGTGCTGAAGGCGATCCTCAAAGCCTGCAATGTTGCTGCTGGGGACTTGAAGGGCAGGGAAATGAACAGAGCAGGGTGATGGAAGATCTGTCACCGCAGCCTAGAGCAACTCAAGAGACACCAGATTGAGGAAAAGATGCTGCGCTGGTGTGCATGTTACAACACAGCAAAAGACCAACCGCCACCTGGAGACGACTTCATCTATCCAGACTGCCAGCATTGGTGCTGGTTAGCCACTGAAGACATAATCATCCCCATTAGCAACACTAGTGCAGGAAGAGAGGAGGTCCGTCAGACCGGATGGCTCGGTCCATCCATCCAATAAAACACTAAATATCTGTTATAGATGACTTTCTTGTTAAACCAATTGAGGTAACAAAGTTACATCCTGGAATAGTGAATAGAAATGGAATTTGGGTAGTTCAAGGGGGCAATAAGACTATTAGATAAAAATAAGTCTGTAAACCATGAGAATTTGCATTGGGAAAATTCAGCCAATTTTCACACAAATTTTCAAATTTTACCAGAAATATACTAATGGGCCGATTTCAAAAAAGACTTTGAGATGAATTCAATTTTGAATGAATTTACTTATGGGGGGGTATTTTAAGGAAAACTTATAGAAATATTCTTATTATAAAGTTGTCTAATTATACGCAAAATAATTATTCTTTGTTGCAACTTAAATGGAAGGGTGGTGATACTAGTAATCTTATTGACAAAAATGGGGAATGACTCGAAAAGTTTGGGAACCACAGCCTTAACCTATTTTCTGCCAAGTTTATTTTTTAATGTAACTCCTGTGCTGGGTTTTTCCTAAAAAATTGATGAAAATAGAAAGTCTTCATTGCATGTTTAAAATAGTTTCATTTTCATCCAAATTAACTAATATATACATAGAATAATGAAATTAACCAAACGAACTGACAACCAACTCAGAATAGTGCAGAGAGCCATGGAAAGAGCAATACTAGGGATAACTCTAAGAGATAGGAAAGGATCAACATGGATCAGAGAGGACTAGAGTGAAGGATATTATACAACTAATTAAGCAGCAAAAATGGAGTGGGTTGGTCACCTAGCAAGAAGAGATGACAATAGATGTGGGGGGAAAGACTAACCAACTGGTGCACATGGGACAGTAAATGCAGTAGAAAAAGACCAGATACAAGATGGAGGGACGAGATAGAAAAGTTTGCTGGTAAGACGTGGCAGAGGTAGCACAATCTAGGTCATCAAAGGAGATGGGAAAAGCCTTTGTCCAGCAGTGGACTTATAACAGCTAATGATGATGATGATCTTATAAATGTAATATTTACATAAATATGTTAAAATAAATTATTTTAATTTAAAACGAGTATGAAATATCTTAAAGCATGGATGTACACATAAAGCCACCTTACAGTATGTTCGTATCTACTCTCTCCGTTTTGTATTTTGTAAATACACTTTAGACTTTCTAGTGAGGTTTTGCTATCTTGCGGAAGAATAACACACTCTCATAAGATGAGTCATCTCATCTGTGGGCCGACTTGCTAAGATGAGTTATCTCATTTGTGTCAGCGAACCGTTTAAGTTTATTGCTTTAATGATAAAGTAACACAACTGAACTTCTCTTACCTGTAAAGATTGGTACGCGTAGACATTTTAGTCTGTACTTCAGTGCGGTATCCATTGAGCTGCACCTTTCTAGACCTCCTGTTTACACACCATGGAGCCTCACCATCCTTGTACATGTAGTGAATTGAAGACGTTATGATATTCATTTCGAAATATTGAATTTCTTCTATTTGCTTGCTGGTCCATAGCTTCAATTTGAACACTTTAACCACCTCAACAAACAAAGAAAGAATGAAAGATGAACAATTAAATGACCTTAAAACAATTAAATGACCTTCATACCTCTGAATGTTATGCCAAGTTGTTTAATATTATTGATCCCAGTTATGTTATTAAGATTCAAGATTTGAGCTACCATACTATTTCTTTTATAAAGAAAATTCAAAATGGCCTTTGGCTATATTCATTAAAAAGACAAGTGGGTTTAATTTTTTATCTACCTATATATTAATGTTGTAATAATTACTTACGTCTTGTCTTCTTGGAGAATAATCAATAGTCCAACTTTGAACAGCTGTTACCATTGAACTACAACCTTTTAACTATGTGACTATATATGATCAGCCACATGCAAATATTGTGGTCACAAAGACAACATAATCCACACCAATGTGGTCTGCAAGCT
Organism: Architeuthis dux; assembly: GCA_006491835.1. Taxonomy (NCBI): domain Eukaryota; kingdom Metazoa; phylum Mollusca; class Cephalopoda; order Oegopsida; family Architeuthidae; genus Architeuthis; species Architeuthis dux. Next base: position 1,187,602 of record VCCN01002092.1, on the reverse strand, counting down.
TTGTAAAGTACACGTGTGCTTGAACAAAGATAGAAACTGTTTTGAGGCATACCACACCCCATTAAATTAGCCGCACAATGAGCTTGGAGAGGAGATGGGTGCCCCCGAGCCGTCACAATCCCACTGAAAAGACATGTTGCAACCACTTAACTGTACCTTCAAGATCATCTATATTTTACCAACGATTGAATCATAAATCTTGTATCATTATTGCCAATGTCAATGTTAATGTTTAGATATCAAAACAACCTTTTTGTATGTTAAACTAGACCTAAGATATTTTCAGTTGCAAGTTTTTTGAATTTTTTTTGTTTATGGGGCAAAACCCCCTCTAATGAAGTGGTCATAAATGGTGCCTCGCCCCAAAAATGGAAAATATTAAAGTAGAAAGTTAAATAAAACATAGAATTAAAGAATAAAATTCAATATAATGAATAGATACAAAAAATTGATATTGACAAAAAAAGAAAACCCCTCCGGGTTGATTTTAAAATTTAATTTGTGGGCCAAAAACAGGCTCATTTAATGGGGTGTGGTATGCCTCAAAACGGTTTATGTGTGTGTTCAAGCACTAGTGTACTTTGCAAAGCTTGCAGACCACATTGGTATGCCAAAACTTGCTCAAACAAATTTTTTGATCAAAAATTGCACAATTTGGTGCTTGTCAGACATTGTTTTTTTTTTTTTCTTTCTCCTGCTGCCAGGAATATTTATTTGTTCATGAAAAAAGAATGACTGATACTAAGTGTGACAGTGGTGGAGTAGCAGTTAAGTCAGTGGGTAATGACAAGAACAGCCAAAAATCTAGGTTCAAATGTAGTCAGCGCTAAAATGCAATGATTATTTTTAGAGGGAGGACTAGAGTTAATGATATTATACAAATAATTAAGCTGCAAAAATGGAGATGGGCTGGTCACCTAGCAAGAAGAAATGACAATAGATGGGGGAATTAAATGACTGGTGCTCATGGGACAGTAAACACAGTAGGAAAAGACCAGATACAAGATGGAGAGATGAAATAGAAAAGTCTGCCAGAAAGACGTGGCAGAGGTTAACACAATCTAGGTGTTCATGGAAGGAGATGGGAAAGGCCTTTGTCCAGCAGTGGACCTATAATGGGTGATGAGGATGACCAATTAACCATTATAATGATAAAAGTTTTAATGTATTTGTTTAATCAATGCTACCCGTTATAAAGAAAGATTGGAGTCCTCGGGTTTAACAACTTTACTAGAGAAGAAAGAGGGGGTATTTAATCAAGACTTTCAAAATAATTAATGGAATTACTAAATATAGTACACCATTCTTTAATATCTCCTCAAACTGGAAATCTATTGACAAGACAGATTGCAAAAAAAACTAAAACTACTAAACAATTTATTTTTTCTAGTAATATATTTTTGGAATAAGTTGCCTAGTCATGTTAAAGATAGCAATAGTGTACAAAGTTTTAAAAATAATTATATTAGATATATATCTGTGGAATCTAGATGTTTCAAGACTCAATTTTAAATGTAAACATGAAAATAAAGTTGGCAACACTGTGCCAGCTGTTTAACGTTGTTGGGGCAAGGAAATGAGGAAATTCTGATGGATTAAAACAGATGAAAAAATAAGGAAGTGGTTTTTAGTAGCAAATCCTTTATTTTCAAATATTTGGTGGCAGGTGGTTGAACTTGATAGATTTCTTTGTAATAAGATTATTTGCTAGTGATGCAAAGATATTGACTAAACCTGATTCAGTTATTACTCAACACCAGAAAAGGCTGTACAGTCTGGGCCCAGCTTTACTACACATAGTAGTGGCTAACACATAGCATAATTTTCAGCTGGATATAAGCATCCGTCTGTTAAGAGACATCACCCAATGGAGTAAACGGCTGATGACAAAATCCTGGTTTCTGTTGCATGCATCTGTTTAGTGATGGCCCTGTCAGCTGGGGCCTAGACTACGCTGACTGCATTCTGTGCAGAGGAGCCACCTATTTTTTCACCAAAGTCTCAAGACTATATTTAAAAAGAAAATATCCTTTCACCAAAGTCAGAAGACTCTAGTTAAGAAAAATTACCTTTGAAACTATACTCGAAAATATAAAAAAACAGATTCAATATACATACCTTGACAACAAACTGTCTACAAAAATGTGCCTACATTAATTTGCCTACAATAGTCTGTCTACATATAGTTCATCTACATAAATTGTGTATTAAAAAAGAAACCGAATTCGGCACTAAATGATCCACCAAGGGTTGATGTGCCATTAAACAAAACACACAATCAATCAGCTTGGTAATCCTTGCAAGTTTCAAGTCTGGTCGAGCACCCTCTTGGCATGATGCAAGTCCACCGAAGGGATATCTCCACCCTAATCACACAGCTTAGAGTGTACTCAATTGGCTGCTGAGTGCACAGAGAAATTTGTCCTAATGAAGAATTTTCCACACTCTTCACTCATACTGGGAATTGAACCTGGGACATTCTGCGTGTGAGTCATGCTAACCATTACACCAGGGCTCCAGTCTACCATCCTGAAAAACAACTTTAACCATCCTGAAGGAAATGTAAACTGTCCCAAAATCAAAATGTTGTTTTTTTACTTTGTTATTATCATCTATAGTTGTTAGTAGCATAATAAAAACACCATTAAAATATTGAGGAAATAAATAATTGTCAAACTCCAGTCCAAACCTGGAGTTGACTTTGTTTTTCTACTGTAATAAAAACAACAAAATGACAAGAACAATCCTCACCAAATTTTAAAAAAAAAAGATATTCTCCCCAGGTGCATCTGGAAAGAAAATGATTTTAAAAAGGGAAGATATGTTCTTTTTTTTTTTTTTTAAATTTGGTGAGGATTATTCTTGTCGTTCTTACGATAGAAAAACAAAGTCAACTCCAGGTTTGGACTATTGTAACAAAAACAAGAACAATTCTCACCAAATTTTTAAAAATCTTTCTTTTTTCTTTCTTTTTTTATTTTTAAATCACTTCCGTCCTGGATTAGATATTTGTTCATCCCAAACATATTTTATAAATAAATATCTCATATTGCAGTGTTTATTTTTTTTAACATTTAACTGAACTCGTGTTTAAATAGCCCAACTATGGTCTGACTTTCAGGCTTGTTAAATGGTGCATTACAGCCTCCAATATACAGCAATTGGATCTATTAGTTACGGTATCGCTGTACAAATTAATGTATAAATGTAAATAAATATATAGTATAAGCTAAAAACACCATTAAATTATAATAAGACCTTGAACAGTGTGGAAAACTTTGGAATAAATTAACTGCACTAATCAAAGTATACCTATGGGAATTCAAATATATCTGTAAAATTTGTCACGGGTATTAACTAATTTAGTATATAATTTGCCTGAATACATGGTTGATTTTTTTTATGTTAACTTTGTGAAAATATAATCCTCCATAACTGAATCAAAGAAATTCAAATCTTTCCAGGGAAACAACTATTGAAAGTCTATATACAAGAATACCTTGAGTAGTGCGGGTTTTGATGTAGTTCTGTCAAGGTATTGCTGTACAAATTAATGTAACTAAATATAAGCTGAAAAAAAAACAATTAAATTATAATAAGACCTTGAACAGTGTGGTTTCGAATAGTATGGACATTTTTGGAATAAATTAACTGCACTATTCAAGATATTACTGTACTGCAAGCCAAAAGAAAACTTGCTTAGAGAAGCTACCTTTTCTGCTACGGTATGTTGCTTTCAGTATCTTATCTTTAATACTGAATGTATTTACTATTTGGTGTATTTTTCCACAGTTAGTTAAAACTAGTCCATGACCGATCGCTTCACTGACGGTTATTGTTGTGAATAAGAACAAATTCTTTACCATAAATAATGGCTTTATTCAACTTGAAATAAAATCAGTATTAGTGCTTTTATCGGTAGAGTGGACATACTGGATTATTCCATAACTTCCACTTAGGGGAGACAGGTTAGTAAAGTTCGACTAAAGCAAGCCAATCCTGTTGGCTGTTGTCATCAGATCTCCCAGTATAAGAATTAAATAATATATACAACAGTTATCTTAAATGTACAACAACTGGCTCGGCTAATGGCTGCTACTGATACTATGTGTTACACACAGTAGGGGGGGGGGAGAAAAGACAGTTTGGTAGTTTAACCCATATAGCATTTCAGGCCGATATATCAGACTCGATAACGTAGCCAAAAACACTACAGGGGTGATATATTGGCCTAAAATGTAATTAAATAAATTAAAATTAAAAAATCTAAAAAAAGTGTTTTTTGCTATATAGTCAAAAAGCCCATAGTGCTAGAAGGGGGCTGATGGCTGCTACTGATAAGTGTAACAGACATAGCTCTTATATACAGGTATACCTTGATTAATGTAGTTAATTCCAAAATTGTCTGTACTGTTCAAAACCGTATTGTTCAAGGTCTTATTTGAATGTAATGTTTTTTTTTTTCTGCTTATACTTAGTTATATTAATTTGTACAGCAATACCATAACCGTCCTACATCAAAACCCACACTATTCTAGGTATTGCTGTATATAATTTTTCTTATTTTCTGTAAACTAAGGATATTAATGGTCTCAAAAGGTTTAATTAAAGCATACTTACAAAACGATTTGTTAAAAAGAATGACCAATAATTAATCATTGCTACCCACAACACTGGTTTATTGCTGGGTTTAGGTTATTCATGTGTTCTAACATTTATATGTATCTATCTGGATTTTGACCAGCCCTAACTGTTCATAGTAGAAACTTGAAATTTTGCACACACACACTCCTCTCAATGAGTAGGAAAAATGTTTTTTGTTTTTTGAAAATTCCCGCCTAAATAGGTTTTTAGAGGGGGGTTCATTATGCAATGTAAGTTTATGCTAAACTGGTCACTAGCTTGTGCCCATTTGTTTTTTAAAAATTCAGACATTTTTTTGTGATCACTGCTCAACAAAAGGCGAGAGAAGTAACTTATTCATTGATCAGCCATTTTCCCAACTTTTTAAATGATCACCCCCAACAGCATATATGAGTGGCAGTGATTCCTAATTTCCCTTGGAATGCTAGTTTTTATATAATTTTTGACTGGTATTTTCCATAAAGTCTGTCAAAATTGATACATTGAATGATACATATTTTATAATCAAAAATACAATTGTATAAAAGTATCTAAAAGTGCATGAGGTAGCAGATATTGATTGTTATTCTTTGCGACCC
>VCCN01002092.1:1172202-1182359 GCA_006491835.1 Architeuthis dux | reverse complement strand
CTCTTGTCTTCCAACAAGGCCCTACCGCCCTCTTGCCTTTTACCCCCCTGCCCCGTCTTCCAGTGCCTCCAAGGGGGTGGTAGCCCCACTTTGGGAATCACAGCCGTCTTCCTTCTGTGTAACGTAGACCATCATCCTCAACCACCAGGGATAACCATGACAACCAAGAACTTACTAAACAATTGTAGAATGTACAAATGACCTGAACACTGAAAAAAACAAAAAAAAAACAATATAAGATGATAAAAGAAAAACTAGTGAAAAATTAATAATTATGACAATACTTCATTTAAGAAATTCAGATAACACTATACAACCAGTTGGCAACTACAAACTAAGAACTGGTCCCATTTTCATATGTCCTATATATTAGGCTTACAACAGTTCTAGACCTAGTAGATTATCGGGGTGTCATGCTGAGTACTTCCCCTTCATGGCATTTCTCAGGGCAATGGAAGTTACTTAGTGAAGCCCATCTCCTCTCTAAGTAACATGCAACAGGTTGTACTGGGTCACATGATACCAGCAGCAAGGAGTAATCCCTGACCAGACCTATTGGAAAAAGTGGAACCAGTCTGCCTTAGTGGCTCCACTCCTGGTTTGGTATTGGAGTTGTTCATCTCTTAGACAGGTTGCCAACCAAGTCTAGAGAACCCATCTACCGTACTATTTCTCAATATGTTAATATATCATATACAAAGAAAGATAACTCTGTTAGCTTTCTTTGTTAATGATCAGTAGTGGAACTCTCCCGTTTCGGGATTCCCTTTTCTCTTATATTTTACTCTGTTCAAATCAGTTAGCTGTTCGGCGTCCTAGTGTGTAGACGTCTATGTTTGAGTGTAAATAAAAGTGAATTGAAGACCCCAAGAAGTGTATGCGTTTATATTGTGTTATATACAAGTTGACAGTGAACAAGTGGATCTACAGGTAACACTACTCATAGTTGGGGGCAGGGTGACCAAGACTAGAAAGCCCAATCTGCCCTGCTATTTACCCATAGCTGGGTGGGGGGTGCCTTTCCCAAGGGCATTAGTCACAATCTGTACACCGATTCCATTTTCTGTGCTGTCGACCATTGGGCCACCCACACCTCGTCAAAGAATAAATCATCTGATTAAGAGACCATTGTAATTTCTTTCTATGTTGGGTACTTAGTTTTTGCTGCTTGCTGGCAACTGTGCAAATTCCTATAATGACACCAAGTTTTGATAGGTTGTCAGGTAGGAAGATAGTTTGCTTGGCTAAACAACATAGCTGCAATTTCACCTGTATGTATTTATATAAGTATATTGGTTAACTACAAACATTGTCATCATCATCAGTTATAGGTCCACTGCTGGACAAAGGCCTTTCACATCTCCTTCCATGACAACCTATCTTGTGCTAACCTCTGCCAAGTCTTGACGGCAAACTTTTCTATCTCGTCACTCCATCTTGTGTCTGGTCTTTTCCTACTTCGTTTACTTTCCCATGGGCACCAATCGGTTAGTCTTTCCCCCCATCTTTTGTCATTTCTTCTTGCTAGGTGACCAGCCCATCTCCATTTTTGCTGCTTAATTATTTGTATAATATCCTTCACTTTAGTCCTCCCTCTCATCCATGTTGATCTGTGTGCTATTCTAAGTTGGTTTTAAATTTGTTTTGTTAATTTCTATGTTTCGCATCAGTATGCCATGGCATATTATGCAACCGTTGTATGCTTTAAGCACATTGGCAAGATGCTCTTCAAAATGTCTCTATTCATACCAAATGCTTTCCAAGTGTCATTTTATTTCGCTTTCGCTGTCTTTTTCTAGCTTTATTACCTGTCCTAGGTAGACGTATTCATCAACCTCTTCTAGAGTCTCTCCTATCTTTATGACCTTTTTGGGGACTTTATCGTTAGCATGTTTTGCAATTCCTTGGATGCTTCCGACATCATGGAAATGTTATCGGCAAATCTTAAGTGGCTTAAGTATTCTCCATCTATGTTTATTCCCATTCCCTCCCAATTAGTTTTCTGAAAGATGCTTTCAAGGCTTGCTGTAAATAGGTTAGGTGATATTGTATCCCCTTGTCTTACTCCCTTTGCTATCTTTATCTTGTTTGTATCTTTATGTAATTTAATTTCTTTTACATTATCATTAAGCTGTTTAAATTGCAAAATTTCTTCTAACATAAGTATAATAAAGAAGTAATTATAACTTCATAAGGTTTATCCTGGCCTGTCATCAAGGGGTGGTGGTCTGAGGGAACCTGGCCACTGCTGGAAATCACTTCATCATACACTTGGCAATTTTTTGGTTTTGGCAGAGCTACAAAGCGCTAAATTATCTCAGGTGTGCTTAAACATTTTTGCCATTTTTAGTATATTTTTGGTGTGTTTTGGCCACCATTTGTTTAGCAACTTCTACTTCTAGAAAATTGAAAATGAATGCTGTACATTTAACAAGGAATGGACTTACAAGTAATTTTTTACAAATGTTGGAAGTAAAGCAGTGTGCCTAATATGCCATGACATTGTTGCTGTTTTTAAAGAGTATCATTTGAAGAGACATTTTCAAACTAAGCGCAGTAACTTTGGAAGTCATTTATCAGAAAGTGAACTCCAGCAAAAAGCCAATGACATGTTGAGAAGTTTAAAACAACAACAAACTGTTTTTTTATAAAACAAACCACAAACGACCATAAAGAGGCTGTCACAAAGGCCAGTTTTGTGCTGCCAGTTTTGTGCTGTCTTATAAAATTGTCAAGCATAAAAAAAGAGTTTTCTAAAGCAGAATTTTTAAAGGACTGTCTGCTTGATGCTGTTGATATTGCATGCCCAGAAGTCAGAACAAAGATTAAAGCTGTATCTTTGTCAAGGAGAACTGTGTAGTTTATCGTATTGATTCCATTTCGCAGAATCTGTCAGAACAGCTACTTGAGGCTGGCAAGTCATTTGAGTGGCACTCACTGGCACTAGATGAGAGCACTGACATACAAGACACAACACAACTGCTTGTGTTTATTAGAGGAATTGATGATAATTTTGCAATTACGGAAGAGTTGCTGTCAGTTGAAGCATTGAAGGAGACCACAACTGGCTCAGATTTGTATGAATGTGTTGAAAACTGCTTGGATGGATTTGGTTTACCTTGGAACAAGTTGGCAATCATTACAACAGATGATGCACCAGCATTAACAGGAAAACAGGTTGGCCTCCTCATAAAGCTTCTTAATAACAAAGTGAAAGATGAGCATCCACTTCACACATCATTGTATTATTCACCAGGAAAGTCTGTGTAAATCTGGCCTGAATTTCAAACATGTGATTGATCCTGTGGTATGTGTCATTAACTTAATCAGAGCCAGGTGGCTAAATTACAGACAGTTCAGAGGTTTTCTGGATTATATGGAGTGCTAATATTCAGATGTACTGTATCATAGCAATGTACGCTGGTTAAGCCTGGGAAATGTTTTGAGAAGAGTGTGGAATCTGAAAGAAGAAATTTTTCTCTTTCTTGAAATGAAGAACATAGTTGTGAATGTTTAAGTAACATGACAAAGACAGAATGGGTGTGTGATTTAGCATTCATAGTTGACATTTTCAACAAACTGAATGAACTGAACATCAAGTTACAAGGCAAGGGTGTTTTTGCACATGATTTGTTTGTGGAAATTATATATCATTTCAAATGAAACTAACACTCTTTTCCAAACAACTGATTGAGCACAACTTTGTGCATTTTCCCTTGTTACAGACACAGTCTGTTCAGAGAAATACAGTCAGCTTTAAAAGATGAGTTTTCAAGGCGTTTTGCTGATTTTAAATTTATGGAAGATCAGTTCAATTTGCTGAGGTACCCCTTTTCCTTTAATATTGAAGCAGCGTTAAATGTTGTCCAGTTGGAGTTAATTAATCACCAAGCAGACAATACTCTGAAGGAGAGTTTTAAGAATATGAAACTGACTGAATTCTATGCATCACTCTGTACAAAGAAGTTTGGTAATTTGAAAAAGTTTGCCAGAAAAATGTGTGTATTCTTTGCTTCAACCTATATTTGTGAACAGACTTTATCATGTATGAACATTAACAAATCAAAGAACAGGTCACATCTGGCAGACTCAAATTTGCACTCTGCCTTGCATATAGCTACAAGCATGCTGAATCCTGACTGCAACAAACTTGTGCAGGATTTTGTGCAATTGCATAAATCTCATTAAGAATTTGAGTAACTGTTCAGTAACATTTTATAAAGCAACATAATATTAAATTCAGTTTTATCTGTTACTTTCTTTGTGTACCAAATAATACAGTTGTATGAATAATTGTATTTTTATGTGAAAATAAATTTTATTTTTTGTCAAATACGGCCCACTGGAGACCTTACAGATGTTCCATGTGGCCCTCAGGGAGAAAACTTTGCCCAGCTCTGATCTATAGATTGGTTAATTTAATTTTGCAAATTAGTAAATCTTCACCACCATGAATCTTTAGAGATGATTCTAATAATGAAATTCAAAAGTGCATTGATATATAAATAAGTCAAATATATGTATATTAGCAGGGATACCCGGCTTTGCCCGGGCTAAACATAACCTCAAATTAGACAACACAGAGAAAAATATTTCTTAGTTATTCTTACCCAACACAACAAATGCAAAACCTGTTATTTACACAGAGACGTAAATGTTTACTTCCAATATGCACTGTTTGTCGTAGATTGATGGCCTTACTGAATTAGTGATCAAAGAAATTTTTAAAAATGAGATGAAGTTAAATAGTAGTCAAGAATTAATAAATCCTGGTCTAAAAGTTAATTTTTTCTGATGTTTAGATCCGCTGGTGACCTCCAAGTTTAGCCTATGTTAGAACTTGATATTTATTGATTCTCCATGCGAAATGTCAGGTCAATCGGCTTTGTAGTTTTACCAGAGAAGAGGTGTGGACAAATAAACAAACAGATGGTTCAAATATTAGTATAGAATTGAAAAGTGAGTAGATTTACATGATACATTAGCCAACCTGATAAACCAAACCAATGGGTGTGATCCAAATGAGGGTTGAAAGGATGGTTGTGTGGGTCATAAAAATAATAATAATGATAAAAAAAATGTAAAGAATGAAAAATAGTGCAAATATATTTACATCACAATTTTGGAATATAAAGCATCATTGAGATTCTGGAACAAGAAAATAGTTATGAATAATAAAGCATTGAAAAATCTATGAAAACTCTTGAGCTGTTCCAATCTGTTCATATCCAATACATGTACTTGATTATTAAAGTAAAACTTAGTCACCCAATAGAAACCATCATGTTACCAACATCTTTTGGTAGCATGCCGTGTTGGGGGTGATCAATTAAAAAAAGGGGTGACCAATGAATAAGTTACTTCTCTTACTTTTTTTTCAAATTTTCAAAAAACAAGCAGGCACAAGCTAGGGATCAGTTTAGCATAAACTTATAAAAACCTTTTATGGGGAAATTTAAAAAACAAACAAAAAAATAATGTTTTTTCTAGACTTATGGAGTAAATGTTTAAATTTTCAGCCTTCTAGCTCCATTGTTGTGGCCTGTACACATGATATATACATAGCCAGCCAGACCAACTTGAAAACTGAAGAAACCTATGTTGACATTTTTGGTTGGCAGTTTTTTAATTCAGTAAAATTTATTAGATAATGTTTCTGCCCTGGGGTCACCAGTCCAAAAAGAATTGTGTTCAGGGCCTTGGCCAAAAAAGTTTGGGAAACACTGTAATAAACAGTCCAATGTGTGTCTATTAACTCTTAACATCCATATCTGCCTCAAACCACATGAAAAAAACATGGCTGAAAATCCTGATCCTCCTGAAAACACACAAGATGATTCCTTTGTTTAAAAATAATGTTACATTTTTTTAGAGCTCTGTAGTGTTTAGAGATATTTCCCATTACATCTTTTTTCACTTTTAAAGCATGTGGTGTCAATTTTATTTTTTAAATTTCTTTCCAACGAAAAACATGTTTTATGTTTGTGATGTTTTTATTTTATTTATTTTAATTTTATAACCAGTGCATTTAATGTATTACTAACAAACACACCACACATTGTCTTTATTGAGCACACCTGTTTATTTAAATATTATTATATAATTAATCAACAACCATGCGTGCGTAACATTATTTTTAGCAAAATGACTACATAACATTAAACAACAAAGTCTTTCCTGCAATACTACCAATTTTCACAGCAATCTGTTCACAAGTAAATACACTATAAACATTTGAATAAACAAACCATTTTTAACTCAATCATTACAGGACTGGGTTTTGGACTTAGAACATTTCAACAGGATGTTAAGAGTTAAAGAAATAAGGTTTTTCTTCTTTTCTTACAGTAGGTATCCCCGACCAAATTTTTTGTTTCAATATATCTAAAAACTTTTAGCAAAAATGACTACATCACATTAAACAACAAAGTCTTTCCTGCAATACTGCCAATTTTCACAGCAATCTGTCCACAAATAAAGACACTATACACATTTGAATAAACAAACCATTTTTAACCATTTTCTGCTCAATCATTACAGGACTGGGCTATAAACTTAGAAAATTTAATGTTAAGAGTTAATTAATGATGTCTTACACAATACATGCATGAGAAATTTCCTAGTGGAGTGGCTCAAAACTGAGAAAAAATTATGAAAAATACTGAATGGAACACATATTTCTTACAAAAAAGTCTTATAATCTTCATTTACTTGTGGAGCAAAGTTAAATTAATGAAATTTGAAATTTTTAGTGAAATCTTTATCTAAATTTTGGTAGATGGGTGTTTTAATTATTGTATGTTGTTTATTTGGACTAATTTCCTCGTCTTTGTTGTTTATTTTCACAACAATCTGGCTGTGTACCCTGTGGCAATCCTCGGGTGTTGATTGTGTTCCAGAAAGACAAAACTAGTTCGCATAGGTCATTAGGAGACAATCCCCAAAACACAGATGGATGTTAAGTGTATGTGAGGAGATGCCCATGCTCCCCTGGAACTAACTTCAACATTCCAGAACACAACAGACACCCAAGTGAGGCCAGAGGGTACACGGCTGAAATGTTGTGTAAAAAAAACACAAGTTCATTGGATTTGGTTAAACGTTACATTATTAAAACACTGTTATTATTTAATAGCATTTCAGAAGTGTCCAAGTACAGAAATAAATGATAATAATTAAAGATTTTTAAAACATTAAAAACATTTATTAATTTAATTGAATTTTTGAAAATAAAATCTTTTAAAAAATAATTTTTCAGCAGATATTTTTTTCCACAACCCAATATATTTTAATTTTTTAAAAAAGCAACTAAAAACTTTCCAAACAAAACAATATTTTTGTTTTATTGCAGTTTTTTTCTTCAACACTTCAGGGTATATTTTTACAACTCTTGTTGAAATTTCAAATAAAACTTCAACTGATTTAATTTCTCCAGGGACTTATCTTTATAGAAATGTAAATATTTTTTGTGTCCACAGACAGACCAACATGAGTGAATGCATAAAGCTTTTCCAACTTTGTTGACAGATGTAAAAGAGGGCGTGATAGTTATAGTGGATCTATGTAAGGAAATCTGTAGTGGATCTATGTAAGGAAAGGTTTGAGGACACAGCTGTTTCCTCTGTTCTCTGAATTCAATGCAAATGTTGGCTTTAAACATATGTGAAGACATTAGGTTGATATGCTCTCATGTACTAGATGATTTACTGTCAAATCAAATCGCATTCATGTAGGACCACCCGGCCGTGCACAGCTGGCTTCAACTATACCTTGAGCGGACATCAAACCATATCTTGAACAAAATAAGTGCTACATGATTGGTTGATGGCTTGTTTGAAGCGTAATGTTGTCCTGAGTACGGCTAAAAAGTAAAGATTTGGGTCTAGGCCCAAATTTCCTTATTTGGGCATTTTTAGCCAAAATTACATTTTTGGCCATAATTCAAGAACAATAGATGATATGCTAGTGGTTCAGAGTTTGATTGAAGCATATTGATATCCTGGATATTATTATAACCTAAAAGCATAGATTTTTGAAAAATTTAGGAGTCTGGGACCAAATTTCCTTATTTGGGCTTTTACGGCAAAATCATGTTTTTGGCCATATTTTAAGAACAATGAATTCTGTGGGTTTAAAAACATAAAATGATGTGTAGATTTTAATTTTATGATGAAAATTTGAAAAGTTATGAAGAAAACCGTTTTTCAAGGGACTCGTTTTTTGTTTTTTTTATCCCTAATCAATTTTTATCCTTTTATAAACACTTGATTAAAGTTCAAATTCAAAGGATCATTACTCAGTAAATATTAAGAGTAGAATAAAAATGAAAACAGTTCCTGAAAGTCTGTCTACTTTCTGAATCTAAAGCGAAATGCAAACTTTTCAAAAATCATGTCCACTTGTGAGGCAAGATCGTTTTCCCGTTTGAATTAACCAGGCATGGCAAACCTCTCGTCTCACCCTGACCACCATCAGGCACACCATAACATCTACCCAGTGTTCTTGTTTTGGCAGTGCAAAAAAGCATGTTTATACTTAAACATTTTGGCCATTTTTAGCCATCTTTAGTGTCTTTTTGGTGGTTTCTGGCCAAGATTTTGACTAAGCAGTTCTGTATTCTTATTCTGCTCATTTTTTGTGCTGCTTCTCTTCCCACAGTTTTCGAGATATCAATCCCCCCTCCCATTTCAATACTACTTACTGCGTCTTAATGCTGTGTATTGGGCTTACATACAGTTTTGAAAAAAGGTTTTTGAGGGAGGGGGGTTTCTATTTACAATGTAACTATAATGCTAAACCAGACTTTCTACCATTCATACAGTTTTGAAGTATACTTCCCTTGTGAAGGTTGTAATTTTTTTTTCTAGTTGTAAAAAAATAAATAAATATACATGGCACCTCAAAAACGTTTTGGACCTTCAAAAATGATATGATTTGGAAAATCATGGGTGGGGGGGGGGCTTGATTAAGAGATTAACTGACTCAATACACAAAATTTCAAACCCATAAGAACCCAGACCCATTTCTACTTTAAGGAACATTATGTGGGATTCTGGGTAGGCAAATTGACACAGTCACGTGACAGCATGAAGATGTTCATTAGATGTCACTTAGTACCCCTCATGAGTTAAAATCAAGGATAAAATATAATATTATATAAGAGACTGTGCAGATCAATTAAATTGTTCTTATGGGTTAAAAACAAAAGAAACCCAGAAATACCTGTTTCAGCATGAAATGATCTTTTATAGGTTGATGTGCCATTAAACAAAATCTTACTTACCTAGTTGTAGTAAATGATGCTATCAATGTAGTATGTAAGAATGTGCTTGTAATATGTAGAAAATCTATTGTCTGAAAACAACTTTTATTTCCTAGAGAGAAAAACAATCTAGGATATTGGCTCTTCTCCAGAACTGTCCAGTCTGTCTGTTAACCCAAAATTCAAGGTTATCTAAATCAGGGCTCAAAATTAACGTTGTCCCGGGAACAGTAAAAATGCGTTAGGGACTAACAAATATCTTCTCCGGGACAGAAGTGATTTAAAAAAAAATAAATGTTTTCTTACTTTTTAGAAAAAAAAATTTTTTTATGGTGGGGGGATATCTTTTTTTTTTCTTTTATTATTTGGTGAGGATTGTTTTTCGGGAAGGTTTACATTTCCTTTGGGACAGTTTACATTTCCTTCGGGGTGGTTCTGGGACGGTAGTGAATAAAGTTAGTCTGGAGCCCTAATCTAAATATATTTAAGTATACAGATTTACTTAGGGGAAATATTTACAGGTGTTCTTTCTTATTAATACTAGTTCATGACCTGTCGCTTCGCTGATGGTTATCATGTGTACAAAAACAAGCTCTGCTGATGGCTACTACTGATACTATAAGTGTGACATACATGGTAGGAAGTGAGAGCAGAGAAAAGAAAGTTAGGTTAATAAGAAGGTAGGAAGGGAAAGGGGCGAAAAGAAAGTAGTGTAGTGAGAAGGGAGAGGGGCTGATGGCTGCTACTGATACTATGTGTAACAGACACAGATCTTATTATATATACTGGCATAGAACCTGTCAAAAATGACAAGATTTTTTATGTTATCTATGGGTAGAATAATATTTCATGATAATTAATAATTAATTAGGAACCCATATCAGCCCGGCATCGG
>VCCN01002092.1:1115301-1141042 GCA_006491835.1 Architeuthis dux | reverse complement strand
ATACGAGAAATCAAAGTTTCCACAGACTATATATATAACAAACTCTGCAAATATTACACAGCATCCAATGTCCTGGTGATATGATAAGGGGGGGGCTGTCTGCCAAAACTCTATATGAACAGTTATGGGTCTCGGATGAGTTTCAGTAAGTGGTAGCCCTCCAAATACTTAGTTACATTAATACCTTGGGACCAGTGATGAAAATAACAAAGATGGAGCCACTAGTCCACATCTTCCATGAAATTATTGGAAGTTACTTGTACAGGGTTAGAATACACTTATCTCAAGTGGGCTTACAAAAAATGACCCTTCTCAAAACTAGAAAATTTCTGGTTTAGTCCAAAAGTTATTTTAGAAACGAGTTAACTTGTGATATTTTCAAAAGAATAAAATATTTAAAAAAACTCTGATGTTCCGGATAATACATTTAGAGATTAAGGATTCAGAGTTCATTAGCAAGGTTAACTGATATTACCTGGGGTAAAATGACCTCTGAACTGCCTTACAGAGCTAAAGGGCTCTAACTGCCCTGCTATTTACCCACAGCTGGGGAGAGAAGTGGATTCATGTCTTTATCAAGGGCATTAGTGCAGTGTAAACGCAAACTGTCCCAACCTGAGTTTGAACACTATTCACCAATCCCATTCTCCGTGCCATTAACCATTAGGCCCAGTCTTTGTAGCCCCCTTTTAATTTTGAGAAATTCTGCACAAGTACAGAGAACTAAGTTTGGTTGAAATCAATCTACACACACACCTGATTTTATGTAAAATATATTAAACTAGCATTCCAAGGGAAGTTATAAGTCACTGCCACCTGTGTTGGGGGTGATCAATTAAAAAATTGGGCTCGATCACTAAAGAATTTCTGAATTTTCAAAAATCAAGCGGGCACAAACTAGTGACCAATTTAGCATAAGCTTACATTGAAAATTGAACCCCCCACTAAAATCCTATTTTGGAGGGGGAATTTTCAAAAAAACAAAACATTTCTCCCACTTATTGAGGAGAGTGTGTGTACAAAATTTCAAGTTTCTACTATGAACAGTTAGGGCTTGGCGAGGTCCGGTGAGATAGATACATATAAATGTGTGAACATATGAATAACCTAAACCTTTGGTAGCAGTGATTAATTGTTTACCCCTGTCAACGAAGTTGAAAAGAGATATATGTATTTGGTCCATAACATGTGAAACTGAGAAAAAAGGCGAAACTATATTTTCTAGCAGCCTTCAAAAACTATACGTGATTTGATTAATGTGCAATTACTTCCCCTGACAATTGTGTTGGTAGGGTGTATGCGCTCTCTGGATGCTTTCTAGTTTTCTTAGTATTCTGTCGTCCAATGACAAAAGCAGATAAGTCCATAAAATGTGAAACTAAGAAAACCACAGAATTATGTTTGTGTCAGCCTTCAATAACTATACATACTTTGATTAAGCAAGTTATGATGATTTATGTTGTAAGGTGGGTTGGTAATACAATCTTCCAATGACAAAAGCAGATAAGTTCAGTACAAAATTTGGATTTTCTGTGGATTTATCTGATTTTGTAAAATCGATATCTTGACATCTGGAAGACATTTGACAAAAACGAATATCTGGGCCAATAAAACATTTAAAGTATTACATATTTTTGGTCCTGGCTCTATTTTCGTGGAAAATGAACTTAGCTGCTTTTGTCATTGCATGGCAGTATTGATAGCACCAAGAGGAAATTGATCCTGTTAGTTCAATAGAAATATAAACTTATAAAACCAACTAGGTTTAGATTTCAGATGACCCACAGATGCCATATTTGAACCAGATGACCCACAGCTGTCATATATTTTATTTATTTTAAAATTTTTTTAAGAGCTTTTTATTGGAAAATTAATCTGCACTATGGTTCATAGAATGTGTGGTTTTCAAGGGAGAGGGGAAAAACACTGACACCGCTTCAATGCAATGAGTCTAACGGTACGTCAATGTTGCAGCACTGAAATGATTCTTTCAAGGGACACTTCCTCGCTTATCACCAGTAAGCTATCACAAACTCTGAGCCGCTACAATGCAATCCACAGTATAACTCCCAAATGCAATTCCAACATGGCTTCAGGTGGCAAGCCAAGCACAAACTGCCGAGCCGTCGCTGTCAGTCCTTTTATCGCCAGAAACTCGCCACATCCAGGTTGCTAGCGCTCAACATACAGGTCATTGAATCTCTACTGCGTCTATATATGTCAGCGACCCGTTACACTCAGCTTTTGCTTCCCAGACCTCCAACAAAAACAAACAGCAGACCATTTCCTCTGGCTGAGGTCATTTCCACTTCGCTGCCACAAAATGTTGGCTTATTTCTTTAACAAGAAGCTTTTACAATATAAAACTATTGATTTTGACTGTATATTTCGGTGGCTAAGGCGACCTTCAGATAAGATGAGACCCCAACTTCAGTCTGAATTTCATGGTTTTAGCTCACTGTTTAGTCACTGACCTATAAGATGACCCAATTTGGGAGGGGTTAGATGCTTCAAGTGTCGTCTTATCTGCTGAATTATACAGTATTTTCATAGTTACAACATTGATTGACTCCAGTCAATGTCGACTTTGGGGATAATAGCTTTGTTTGGATTTCTACCACTATTTTATAGAAATTTAATTTTCTTCTAAACCAAACATAGCAGGATTTTATTATTTCTACTGGAACATTACACAATCAAAACGGATATTATCAGGTATTATTTATGACCAAACTCTCTAGCATTGAAACTCTGTCGCCTAAAATATTGTTTCGTAGTGTTGTACATATTGTTGGACGGCAACATATTCATACTTTTGGCTACAGAGTTTCAATGCTGTAGAGTTTGGTCATAAATAATACCTGATAATATGTTTTGATTGTGTAATGTTCCAGTAGAAATAATAAAAATCCTGCTATGTTTGGTTTAGAAGAAAATTAACTTTCTATAAAATAGTGGTAGGGGTGTACTTATTTATGGGCGATACTGTACATAAAGGAAAACCCAATTGGCCCTACATTTCCCATGCTTAAATATCTTTGTCTAATTTTGATTTACCAGATCCAATTATAACAATGAACTTTAAGAGAATATAAAATGTAATAAAAACAATTTTAATGTAAGATACCTTTCAGGATTTAAAAAGCTTCCCAGGGTAAAAGAAATGAGAGTTCAAGTCTCGCCTAGAGCTTATTCCCCCGATCTGCACTACTAAAATTAAGATGAAAGAAATATTAGTCAAAAATTAATAATGGTTGACAATGCTTTATCTAATAAAAAATAAATCAAGATAATATCTTCTATAATATTATTACTCACCGCTACACACAACACTGGTTTATTGCTGGGTTTAGGTTATTCATGTGTTCTGACATTTATATGTATCTATAGTCCCCTTCATAGTAGAAACTTGAAATTTTGCACACACACACACTCCCCTCAATGAGTAGGGAAAATGTTTTTTTTGTTTTTTGAAATTTCCCACTTAAATAGGTTTTTAGAGGTGGTTTCAATATGCAATGTAAGTTTATGCTAACTTTAGTCACTAGATTGTGCCACTTGTTTTTTGAAAATTCAGACCTAAAACCTTAATGAAAGCACAAAAAGCAAGATTAATTTTTTTTTTAAATTTAAAACAATGTTTTGAAAATCAAGCCCTCATTTTTTTTTTTTTTTAAATTTTTTTAAGAGAATTCATAAAATAAATAAATTCCTAATGAGGGGAAAATAATTCATATAAGCCGTACTTCAGCTCGAATGGCGGAAAATAAGAGTCCAAGTTAGCATTATAGTTACATTGTAAATAGAACACCCACCCTAAAACCGTAAATCAACTTTTTTCAAAACTGATAAATTCTCTGAGGAAAAGGTGTTATACTTAGATTAGATCGCAAATTTTTCAGGGTTCCTCCGATATATTGCACCTTCAGAGCTCCGGCAACCTCTTGCAGTTGAGGCAGGGCTCCAGACTAACTTTTTTCTCCACCGTCCCGAAAAACAATTTTAACCATCCCAAAGGAAATGTAAACAGTCCCAAAATCAAAATGTTGTTTCTTTACTTTGTTATTATCATCTTTAGTTGTTAGTAGTATAATTTTAAAAATATTTTTTTAAAATCACTTGCGTCCCAGAGAAGATATCTATTCATCCCGAACACATTTTTACCGTCCCCAGGACAATGTTAATTTCAAGCTCTGGGTTGCGGGATCTGCGGGTCACATGCCGTCTCAGCTTGCATACATACATGAAGCAATTAGTAAATATTTCAGAAATAATTTTCCTAATGAAGGATGGAGACATAACGTCTGGAAAGTGACAATACAGCCTCTGCTTCTACTTCCTTTACTGAGCCATAAAAACACTTTGTATAAGAGACCTCACAAGTTGACCTTAGGGTCTTCAGTTACCAGATGACTGATAAGATAGTTCTAAACTTTTATTACCTCCCTACAAAATATTTGTCCAAGTAATGATTAGTAGGATTAATTTTTTATGGGCCTTTGGCTGCCAAAAGGGAAAAGGAAGGCTGTCATATGTTGAAACAGAAAAGACTGAAAACTCAAGGCACTCAGAAAACACTATAAATAAAAATTTTTGGAAAAATTTTGAGGGTCTTGAAGGTTATCATCAGACAAAAAGATTTTATACTTGGAAGACGCTCAGAAAACTATAAATAAAAACTGAAGATGGTGAAAGACCCCCTGGATCCGCCAATGATATAGTCAATTTTTTATATTATCCCTTGTTACAGTCTGTTTCACACTATTGTGATCTTCATTGTGAAACAGATGTTAACAAAAGATTCATAAAAAAATTGACGAAATAAGTTCTATTTTATAATATCGACTTCTATAGACATAAAAACCACTTTGTTTCTAACTGTTTTTTTTATGGTTCACTGATTTCTCTGTGCAAGTCTACCCCGCACTGACATGTGAACACAGATGCACAATAACTTAGAACATTTCAGCGCAAGAATCAACACAAACAAATTATGGAATTAAAATAATTTGAGATACAAAAACTGAAATTATTTTAAAATTTTTAAATTCACCTAATGGTCTGAGGCAGATAATTTTATTCAGAAGTTATTTCCCTTGATTTTGATATTCAATTTTTTTAATATGATTTTGAAGGTTAAACAGTTTTGTCATTTCCAAGGTACAGAAAAATGGAAGAAATTGAATTCTTTTTCAGATCCTACAGTGTTTTAGATTTCCACCCCTAGGTATACCATTAACAAAGCAACAGGTATTTTACTAGTATATTATAATGGCTGTTGTGGGCCTGCTTTCGGTTATTAATCTCATTTATATTTTATTCTTTCAGGTTTGGTTGTTGGTGCAATTATCCGTTATGCTGGGGGTCCATCATCAGCGCATCACCCACCCCGGGCGAAGCTTGTCAATTCAACTCTCTCTGCTGAACACATTCCCAATTCCATATATTTGGAGTTACCTATACCAAACAGAACACATACACAGACTTTACAATATAACTTCTATAGTAAAGTGAAGACTGCTACACAAGGCGTGCCTTTGGAGAGAACTGTAAGTGTGCTACCGTTTCTTTTTCATATTCAAAGCTTTCAGGAATTTCAAATTATTGGGATTTCCATTAGATAGTAGTAGGGAATCTTGAAAAGTGTTTTAATTTTTCCATTAATAGAACTTATTAGATGTATATTACTTTAAATTAACATCATGAAACAATATATTGCGATAATTCAAAAATAGTTCCTTTAAAATTTATTATAGTTATTAGAAATTAAATTTATGCAAATCACTTGACTCTGCCATTTTGTTTTAAAACGGAACTGTTACTATATATTGTAGTGTTAGGTTAATATGTTTAGTTGTTTTGCAAATAAGACCTGGTGAAGAGAAATTAGAGGTGTGAATTTTAATTTATTAGCCAAGGAGTGCTCACACAGACAACCAAATTTATATATATGTATAAAGATTAGGCTTTCTTTCATTTTAGAAGTTAAACAACGTTCAAAGCTTTACCAAACTGGTGAGATTTTTTTTATGAACATCTTTTATGTTATGACTTCACTTCGAAACTCTAATCACTTGCTTGGTTATCTTGTTCTCGGTATTTTTAATTTTTAACAATTCTTTGATTTTCAAATGTATAAAATTATGTGACCTGCAGTATGTTGCAGGGCTGTGGAGTCGGACACAAAACATCCAACTCCACATCCTTGGTATCATGGTAGGATTTATTAAATATGTCAAAACTTTCATTCACTCTAATGATTTTTTTCAAACTCCAGTCCAAGTCGAAGGCTGGGGTTGACTTTGTTTTTCCACCGTAACAACAAGAACAAGAACAATCCTCACCTAATTTAGGGGAGGCAACTGTTCACTGATTGCATTTCCAATATTAAAATATTGGAAATGCAATCGGTGAAGAGTTGCCTCCCCTAAATTTTGGTGTTCAATAGAAGTAGGAGTGGATTTTGACCCTGCTCAGCCAGTCTTGTCATATACAAATACTAAATAGGAAATAAAACAGATGCTCAAATTTCTAGAGTAGATTTAATGTGTGAACAGATATAGCAAATATAATATTAGACAAGCCTGACTGCTGCAGGGTCAAAATCCACTCCTACTTCTAAGGTCACATTTCTAAAATACTCAGATAGGATCAGACTCTTTCTTAATGTCTTGGTGGAACTGCATGCTAACCACTTGGTTGGTAATCTTGTCATTTCTATTTATTCTATTGGACTGGGCCACCTTGGTACAAGGTCACATTTCTAAAACACTCAGCTAGGATCATTCTCTTTCTCAATGGCTTGTGAGAACAGCATGTAACCACTTTGATGGTAATCTTGTCATTTCTATTTATTGGACTGTGAAACCTTGGAACAAGGTCACATTTCTAAAACACTCAGGTAGGATCGGACTCTTTTTCAATGATGTGTGAGAACTGCATGTAACAACTTGGTTGGTAATCTTGTCATTTCTATCTATTGTCATTTCAATCTATTGGCCACCTTGCTACAAGGTCACATTTCTAAAACACTCAGGATCAGACTCTTTCTCTATGGTGTTTGTGAAAACTGCATGTTAACCACTTGGTTGGTAATCTTGTCATTTCTATTCGACTGGGCCACCTTGGGACACAGTCATATTTCTAAAACACTCAGGATCAGACTCATTTTCAATGGCTTGTGAGAACAGCATGTAACCACTTGGGTGGTAATCTTATTTGTATTTATTGGACTGGGCCACCTTGCTACAAGGTCACATTTCTAAAACACTCAGAAATCTTTAATGAGCATGATTTATCGGAGTGTCATTGATGGAGACTTTAAAAGCAACTAGAGTGATCAATGACAGGAGGTTGAGGGTTGATGTTGCAAGACTGAAAGAGATGGTTGCTGAGTTTGAGCAAAACAGAAGCTTCCACTGCGGCACTGATGGAAGTACTCCACTCTTGTAGAAATGGTCAAGCAGTTTCAGAGGAGACCTGGAATGTTGGTTGCCTTCCTTACA
The DNA here is from genome assembly GCA_006491835.1 of Architeuthis dux. Taxonomy (NCBI): domain Eukaryota; kingdom Metazoa; phylum Mollusca; class Cephalopoda; order Oegopsida; family Architeuthidae; genus Architeuthis; species Architeuthis dux. Next base: position 1,133,537 of record VCCN01002092.1, on the reverse strand, counting down.
CGGACAAGCTAGTTGGGATTCAGTTATCTGCCTCTTAGCTTTGAACGGGATTTAAAAGAAGATAACACAAGATCAAGAGTTAATCCAAGTTGGCCGATGACTTGGTTCATAGGTGGACAGGGTACTGTTGTGTTAAACATGGTATCAGAACATAGTTTTGTATTTTAACTGAACAACGGATTTCTAATTTGTGCTTGGCAATGCATTTTGTTTTTCAACTAAACTATGGATTGATCTTTTGTGCTCGACTGTGCTTTTTGTATTTCAAATTAAAATATGGATTGATAATTTGTGCCAGGCAGTGTGTTTTGTATTTCAACTAAACTACAGATTGATAATTTGTGCTCAGCACTCAGCAATGTGTTTTGTATTTCAACTAAACTACGGATAAGGCATTTCAACAAGCTTTGAAGACACCCCCTTACCTGGTGGACAAGGATAACTACGGTGAGTGGAAAAGGGATTTACAAATATAGCAACTTTTTAATGATATAGAAAAGGCAAAGAAGGGCCTTACAGTGTCTTACTAAGGACTGCATTAGAGAATCAAATCCGGAAGACATGGCCTGTGTAGATGGTTTTAAAATAATAACAGACAAACTAGGCACTCTGTTTTTGAAGGACAAAAATACTAGGGCTTATTTGGCCTTTAAGGTATTCTATGATTATTGCTGTCTATCAGGCGTGAATATTATTGGATTTCTGGTTAAATTTGAATCGGGGGCTCCAGACAAACTTTATTCACTACCGTCCTGAAGGAAATGTAAACCGTCCCGAAAAACAATCCTCACCAAATTTTTAAAAAAAAAAAATCTCCGTCCCGGAGAAGATATTTGTTCGTCCCGAACACATTTTTACTGTCCCCGGGACGACAGGGCAACGTTAATTTCAAGCCCTGGCCACTACTAAGACACCAGCATCAGCTGCTCTACAGAGTGCAAGAGTCTCTGAAGCCAATGGACTCTTTGTTACTCAACCCAGTTTTTTTGATGACCAACACATGGGAGCTACTCTGTCCATACTACCTCCGACGAGGACAACAAAACCATCTTGTGAAAATACATCTTCCAGTCTGGCATAAGAAACATCAGAATAGCTGATCATGTGCAAATCCAAAGTCCTTTCCAACTTTGGAAAAGATATGGAAACCTTCTTGGATTTTCAGCTTTGATAAGGCTTTATTAGCCTCAAACAGGATCTTCACTTTAGGATGCTTCCCAGTGTTGCTCATTCTACATTCATCAAAAGATATATCTGGACGTGTCTGAGTCGACACCCACATCATCTGACCTGCAAGTCTTTTTAACTCACATTCTCATCCCCTCTTAACTCAGCATTTTTCCTCGGTGACCTTCCTTTCTTTATTTCTATTGGAGATAGGAATGATACATATAAATCATGATCTACAGTAATTCCGTTCTTGTATTGATTAACATTAAGGATGTACCGGAATATCAATTCAGTCAGATATCCGAATCTGTCAGCTTCCAAAAAAATCTGGAATCCGATTTCCAGATACTTTGGAATCCAATGGATTCTGACAGATGTCCGATATGTTTCTTTTTTTTTTTTTTCGCCCCCCGATTCCGTTGCCAGATATCCAACCGGATTGATATTCCTTTACATCACTAATTAACATTCAATCTTAAATACTTGAATGTTCCACTCTCATGAGTTCCCACTTTAAATATCTCTTTCAATACTGTAATCAAATCTTTTTCAAACAAATTGTTTCTGCAGAAAACAAAATCACCCACGTGCATCGCCAGAATAACAATCAAGTTCCCATTTGCATCATGTCAAAGAAATAATGCCTTGTCATAAACGCGCACTATTCCTCTCAGCTCAAACAATACTTGAGTGACTCCCTTGTACTATGACTGATGCAGTTAACATTACTAACCTCATAGCTTCACGGCAGCATGTTGGGGAGTCTGTTTTCAGATCACTTGAATCTTCTTCATAGCCTCGTGCAACAAGGCGGGCCTTCATTATCTTCTTTGTATTTTTCAGTAATCACCCATCTTGTTGATACAGTTTTTGACCTGTGTAGGGCACACCTTCATATACCTCGTAACACCTCATATTTTGTATTTCTTGATGCTTAGCATCTATTACGTCTTTTGCTCATTCCTGCTCAGCAGTGAGCAAAACTACATGTTCCTGCTCAGCTTCTTGAAGTATCTCTCTCCACTGATCAACATGATTTCAGTTCCCCTTCTTCTGGTATTATATTCATCCAATGATTGTATTTACCTGGTGACTTTTCCTCTTTTCCACTTCTCACTTCCAATCATTTTATATTCCACAATCTGATTCCTGCCTGGTTTTTCTGTCCTATCTTTTAACCCAGTAACAACTTCTTCACTATGTATTTCAGTTTCTCCAACATCTACCTGATCCAGGGCATCATTTTCCTCATTAGATAGATCTTCATTCTCTATAGTTGTATCTCTCACACTTCTTTTGGGTTCTCTAAAGGTTTCCTTTTTGTTCTTATGTACCTTAATTGTTAACATGGATGCATCTTGTAGAATGCTACCCCATGCCTAATTAATACAAATTGACCTTCTTTGACCAACACTTTAGCTGGACCACGCAGTACTTTGAGGTTTTGTCTTCTATAATAAATCTGATCACCAGCAACAAAATCTTCATCAGCATACAGCCCTGTCGGCTGGGGCCTAAAATACGCTGACTGCATCCCCTGCAGAGGGGTAAGACCCTCCCCAAACAGGGGCCACCTGTTTTTTCACCAAAGTCGCAAGACTCTAGTTAAGGAAAATTAAACTTTCACCAGAGTCGCAAGACTATGGTTACGGAAAAGTAAGCTTTCACCAAAGTCGCAAGACCCTGATTACGGAAAAATAAGCTTTCACCAAAGTCGCAAGACCCTGGTTACGGAAAAGTAAGCTTTCACCAAAGTCACAAGACCCTGGTTACGGAAAAGTAAGCTTTCACCAAAGTCGCAAGACCCTGGTTACCAAAAAGTAAGCTTTCACCAAAGTCGCAAGACTCTAGTTACATTAAATGACCCATCAAGGGTTGATATGCCACTAAACACATCTATCAATCTGAGTCCCTATTTAGCAATGGTATTGTGGAGCATTATAATCTCATATTGGCAGAAGCAATGTTGAAAACCATTGATGATGTGAAGTGAGCTCCTGAAGTTGCTTTAGCTTGGACAGTAAGTGCCAAGAATACACTTTAGAATAATAGGGGTTTTAATCCCAATCAGTTGGGTTTTGGATGCAATACAAACACTCCTTGAGACAGATCATCCTCCAGCACTTGAGTCTGTTACATCATCTAAGATGATAAGAATCAATATGAATGCTATTCACAGTGCAAGGAGAACTTATATAGAAGCTGGGTCAAGTGAAAGGATTAGGAGGGCACTGAGACATGAAGTCAGATACTATGTTGCAGGGCTCAAAATTAACGTTGTCGCAAAAACAGTAAAAATCTGTTCCGGACGAACAGATATCTTTCCCAGGACGGAAGCGATTTTATAGAATTTTTTTAAAATCGCTTCTGTCCCAGATGCTTCCCGGAGAAGATTTCTTCTTTTTTCTTTTTTTCTTTCTTTTTTCTTTTTTTCTTTCTTTTTTCTTTTTTTTCTTCTTTTTTCTTTTCTTTTTTCCCCTTCTCTTTTTCTCTTTTTTTCCCCCCTCTTCTCTTTTTTCCCCTCTTCTCTTTTTTCCCCTCTTCTCTTTTTTCCCCTCTTCTCTTTTTTCCCCTCTTCTCTTTTTTCCCCTCTTCTCTTTTTTCCCCTCTTCTCTTTTTTCCCCTCTTCTCTTTTTTCCCCTCTTCTCTTTTTTCCCTTCTTCTCTTTTTTCCCTTCTTCTCTTTTTTCCCTTCTTTCTTCTTTATCCCCTTCTTTCTTCTTTTTCCCCTTTTTTCTTTTTTCCTTTTTTCTTTTCCTTTTTTTCCTTGGGGACAGTTTACATTTCCTTCAGGATGGTTAAAATTATTTTTCGGGACGGTGGTGAATAAAGTTAATCTGGAACCCTGCTATGCAGATGTTGTTTATGTTGATGGGGGACAAGGTGTACTATCGGCCAGGACTCAAAATTAACGTTGTCCCGGGGATGGTAGAAAATGTGTTTGGGACGAACAGAAATCTTCTGTGGGATGACTGGGACGAAAGAAAAAAAAATGTTTAGAAAAAAATAAATCCCAATGGCGAGGAATATAAAGAGTGAAAAAGTATACATTTAAAAAAAATGTATACTTTTTCATTCTTCATATCACTCTCCCAGTATATTTTTTCAAACGTTGATTGGCCGAATTATGATGTTCCCGACTGTTTATTAGCTCAAAAACAAAGGACGACAATTCGAGTTACCCAACCGGCCTTTCTTTCATACTTTATTATTTATAAAAACTATTTTATTTATAAAAACACTATTAAATGTAGTATTTATTTACTATAAGATTTAATATTTACAGTATATATAGTGTTTAAGATTTATAGAAAAAAAAGATTTTTCGATTGATATTTACAATAATAATGGTTATTTACATATGTATCGCTGGTATATAGATAGTTTTTCACTTTCAAATGATTTAAGGTGTGTGTATGTGAGAAGGAAAACTCTTATTTTGGCCAATTTTTGTCGAAGGTACCTTGCACATTTTCAGCAATTTAAACCATGGCGATTTTCTCTACTGAAGATCATACGTATAAATTAAAGCAAAAGAAATTTGTAGCGAAAATCACCAAGTCAGCCAAGTCATGATTCAGCCAATCAACATTCAGCAAATTGAATGTCAGGAAAGTAAGTTTTCTATTTTTTTTTTTATTTAGAATTTAAAAATTAAAAAAAAAATAATAATATTTACACCTGTTCTTCTTTCATGAATTCCTCCTATTTATTTATTTTTTTTATTTATGCACCATTTTTAACATAGAATGTGCACAGGTGTGAAATCTTCACACTCAGAATTTCAATCAGGACCACGATTTATCTTCTTTTTTTTTTTTTTAAATCAGTAATATTTTTATTTAATTTATAGGAATAAAATAAATTAATATTTTAATAATGTATAAGTTGACGATTACAGTCACATTTAATTGATTAATAATATGTAATATATTTACTAGATCTTAGCTATCTAGAGAATCTAGATGTTTCTAAACTCAATTTTAGATGTAAACCTGAAAATTTGGCCTTTTCTGATGCATGTTTTTGGCCAGAAATATCTTTAACTATCTGGCACAGAGACCTGAGTTCAAGGACGGAAAACTATGAATGAGACACAGAATTTGGGTTCTCCAATTTATTTGTTCTTAATTCTGTGTTTTTTACAGTTTATTATGGCTGCAATTAACAATTCCTTTCATTATCGACTTATCTGTTGATTATTTTCTCAATTAATCAACTAGTTGTTTATAAAATGTGTTCTACATGTTCTATAAAATGTCAGAAAATAGTGTAAATTGACGCTCACTATTTTCCAAAGCCTGAGATAACATTCTCAAATGTCTTGTTTTGTCCACAACCCAAAGATATTCAGTTTACTGACATTGAGGACAATGTTGGCAATTAATTTAATAGTTAACTAATCAGTTAATTGTTGCAGCTCTACAGTTTACAGATAACTTTTCAGTTTTGTTTAAAACCAATTTATTTTAATGGAGCAAAATAAATATAATTATTTATTTCCTCAACATTTTAATGGTGTTTTTATTATGCTACTATATGCTTATTGAATTTATTGATCTATTTACAAAGTCAAGAAACATTTTGATTTTGGGACAGTTAAAATTGTTTTTCGGGGCAGTTAAAATTGTTTTTCGGGATGGTTAAAATTGTTTTTTGGGACAGTTAAAATTGTTTTTCGGCACAGTTCGGGAAAAAGTTAATCTGGAGCCAAAGTTTCTCATTAGTACACATGATTGTGGAACATTTACATAAGCTCGGTAGGCATTCTAGTTAAACAAGATGCCAATATTGATAGTATTACACCAATAAGTATTTCCAGATCTGGAAGTATAATAAACAAATGAACATACCATGGAGGAAAGAGCAGATCTAAAAAGGCTTAGTGGTCGGATGCTTTGAGTTACATCAAAAACCAGACCTTAGGTCCCCATCTTTGGGTGACTCCCAAAGAATTAAAAGTTATTGCAAATTCCGATGCCACATATGCTAGTATGGAGGATGGGTCATCCCATGGAGCAGAGCTCCAAACTAAAAACAATTTTAATCGTCCCGAAAAACAATCCTCACCAAATTTTTAGAAAACAATATCTTCTCTGGGACGGAAGTGATTTAAAAAAAAAAAAAAAAAAAAAAAAAAAAAATCACTTCACTCCCGGATGTGTCCTGGGGAAGATATTCGTCCTGAACACATTTTTACTGTCACCGGGACAACATTAATTTCAAGCCCTGCCATCGAGGACACATTATTTTTAAAAGGAGGCAATAACAAGCTTGTGACAATAAGGTTACAATCCAAGAGATTGATGAGTGACCAAAGTGTCCGTTGGCCTCAGAAACTCTCTCACTTGGTGAGACTGGGTTTCTCTTGGCATCACTTGTTCGAGAAATCTTCAATAAGCCTGCTTTGCCGGATAATCAATCATTGACAGACACTCTAAAAAAACTAGGGTGATCAATGACTGAGGTTTGATATGGCAAGACTGAGAGGGGTATAGGCAGAGAGGGACAGAAAAAAATTGATGGCTAAAAATAGCTAATAGTGGCTAAAAGTAGCTAGATTATTATCACAATAACAGAAATAAATAGCTAAAAATGGCTGAACTGATATCTGATATCTAAAAACAATTTCTTATATCTAAACGCAACAAAGTGGGGGCCTTAAATCAGACAATTTTGGATGTCCGATTCTTAAAATTTTTAATAGGACATACAGGGCCAAAAACGGACACAATCTCTGAAATCGGACATAACCGGCAACCTTGGATGTAGGTGTGCTGGATTGAGGGTAAGCATCAGGTGGCTGATGCTTTGACCAAAAGAGGAGTGTCTACTGCGGCACTGATGGAAGTACTCCACACTCATCACTTGTAGAAATGGAGAAGCAGTTTCAGAGGAGACCTGAAATGTTGGATGCCTCTCTTACACTAACACAGCTAGTTGGTATTCGGTTATCTGTCCCTTAACTTTGAACATGATAATACGAGATCGTAAGTGAATCCGAGATGGTCGATGATTTGGTTTACGAAAGGACAAGGAACTACTAATTTTAACAGTCCTGACTCCTTAACCTTTTTGTGACATATATATCCTGAGGTTTCTATGACTACAGTACCTGTCATAAGTATTTGAACAAATAGCCATTTTACTTCTAATCGCTTGGGTTTGAAAGTTTTAAAACAGAAACTTTACGCAAGAAGAACCAAATTTTTTGCAATCAACATAACAAGGCATGCATTTAGTCATGTTTTGTGGTTCTGAATGCTAAATTTCTGGAAAAAGGTTTTTTTAATAGAATTAAATCATTAAATGAATTAAAAGCAAGTTTTTTGTTTCTATCCCTCTAAAATCTTGTTCAGAATTGATCAAGGAGATTAAAAAAGTGAACCCACATTGCTATATGGAAGAGTTACCAAACTAGTCAGTTAATTTTGATCTCTCTCTGCTCAAAATCCATAATGGCCCCTGCAATCTCAGGAAATAAAAACAGATGTTGTGCTTGTTTGAATAATTATAAGCAATACTTTTTTTTTATATACAAATTATCATTTTTTATACTTTTTTATCTAATGTCAGTCAGATTAAAATAGTTTTTGTAATTATCATTAACTCTTGTTGGCTTAATGGATTCTGGCTGATCTATCTTCTATTCATTAATACGCATAACTGCTACCATCTCTATGAAACGGGTCACCGACATATATAGACAAAGTGGAATGTTGGTGACCTATATGTTGAGCGCCAGCAACCCTGGATGTGGCGAGTTACTGGCTATGAAAGGCCCCGGCCACTCTCTTAGCTTACCACCTGAAGCCACGTTGGATTTGCGTTTGGACTTTTACTGTGAACGACATTGTAGCCGCTCAGAGTTTGTGATAGCTTACCAGTGATAAGCGAGAAAGTGCCCCTTGAAGGAATCGTTCCAGTGTTGCAGCATTGACGTGTTGTTGGGCTCATTGCATCGAAACTGTCAGTGTTTTTCCCCTCCCCATTTCTACTACAATATCATGTTACGCTGAAGACCATGCTGTAAGAGAGAGCAGAAAGAGATTGAAACACAAAACAGTCACTGCTGTACCACCAGCACAGCAACCTCCAACCCACAGTAAACAACTTGGCATGAGACAGGCAAAAGATTATTTATCTGAAGAGTTAAGTGCTGAATTTAAAAATTCAATGCAGGAGAGGATGGAAAGATGAGAAAACAATTTACACTGAAAGCAAAGTAAAAAAACTAAAAGAAAAGAGGAATTAAATACAGGGTAAAGAATGGTAGTGAAAGAAAAAAAATTATATCATAGAAAATAATGATAGATAGTTAAAAAGGCGTGGATAGAGTGACATTTAAAATAATTAGATCTTTTTTTATTGCGCCAAATATTTTTTGAAACCGTGGAATTTCCATGTACTGCTGGTATTATAGAAAAGCCAATGTCACTTTTTTGTTTTTGTTGGCTTCTGTCACCCTAAAGCTTACAAAAAGAGGAAGGGCGTAAAGTGAAGCTTGTGTCTGTGTGTTCACATACGCTAAAGCAAGCAACTATCTGTCTGTGTGTTTGCATTTACATTTCTACTACTATTTACATGAATAAAACTAATTTGTTTCTCATATATAAAAAAAGAAATTTGTTTTTGTTAATGGTCAGCCTGCTTGTTTGTCCATAAGGAGCAAAAAGCACAAAACTGTAATAATTACATATGGTAGAGGGTACTTGGGGGCAAATTTAACTTTTTTTTTAATGATTTGTCAGAGAATACACCTAGGGGTACCTTAATTCAATACCTTTGGCTACTTAGCGGTCGCATACAGATTAATTTAATCGTCAACATTTATTTTATTAAAATATTACTTAATTTATTAAAAGTATTACCTATTTTATTACAATAAACTATGAAAATGAGAAATATTTTCAATTTCAGTGTTCTAGATGTTATAAAATATTAAAATTCTAAAACTTCAAAATCTTTTTAAAATCTTAAAATTTTAAAATTTTAAAATTAATATTTTTATGAACGTAGTTCCACCTTGTGTATTGGTGTATGCTTTCTGATGTACATGTTACGGCTGTTTAGGCCATTTTCAACTTCCTGACCGCCCTATTTTATTACTATAAAGTAAATAAAAATATTACTTGTTTTATTACTATAAATTGAATAAAAATATTACTTATTTTATTAAAAATCATTTAAATAGCAACTTCTGACATCTAGGTGCAACCAAAAACATCTAGATTGGCAACACTGAGCAAAGGATATTCACCTCAATTGTATTGCTATAGACATACTCTTTTATTAGGTTATACATAATCCTGAAGAAAGTAACATCAAGTCTAGATTATAATTAAATCTTTTGTGACCTAAATAAATCAATAACATAACATCTGTTCTTTTTCTCTTGGGAGCCGCGCTCTGACAGGCAAAGAAAATGGATGTCATTTCCGTAGCTCTGAGAAAACAACTTTAAAAAAAAAAAAAATTGTATTGTAATAAAATACAATGTAATAAAAAGGAGAACAAAAATAGCAGTTTCAATATAACCGATCCATCAGCTCCAATTGTCTTGGTTTACTATTTGCCATTGGAATCAGTTATTTAATTTGTGAAGTATTATGTGCTTCTGGGAATGTATTAGTACACATTAAGCAAATACATGCACAGGTGTCTTTGTTCTGCGGACCAGCCCTCAATGGAACGAAGACCATCATTCTTAACCTTGAGGGATAGCCACGATGAATGTGTGTTAGCAAACAAAATACATAAATCAAGTTCTTTATTAGATTAAAATACTGGTACTTATACAAAACTAGGGTCCAAAGATTTAAGACAATAGTTATTTCCCTTGAATTCATGGACATTCACAGAAATAATCTCTTACGTTGTTTTTGATCGAGCAAGACGAGGTTAGAAAACAACTTCATATAGCTCAAAATATAGAATAAGTCTCGGTTGGGACTTGAACCCACTAATAGCTGTTGCTGGTTATATTTTCTTGCGATGAGCTATATGAAGTTTTTGTTTTTTTTACTTGATAGGCCCTTTCTCTTTTTTGTTGTTTTCTAACCTTGATCGAAAACAATGTCAGGGATTATTTCCATGTATGTCCATGTATTCAAGGGGAATAACTATTTTGTCTTAAATCTTTGGAACCTACTCCTGTATGAGTTTAGAAAAAAAAAAATTTTATTTCGGAAATTCTTTTTTTTCTTTAAATTTAGAAAATAATTTTTTTTAATTTCACAAAATCTTTTAAAAAAATAACTGCATAATAATTTAATAGGAATGAAAACTTTTAAGCACACCGTATTGTATCATATGAACAAGCCAAAATATTCATAGTATTCCAAGTTTGATTAGTTTCAATTGTGAAAACAAAAACGGGAAGTTTACATATGGCAGTACTTTTTATTCCCTGCCACTCACTTTATATAATTAGAATTTGAAAATATAGAATATGAAGCTAAATTAAAATATGAAAACAAGTGAGTGAAAAATTTGAAACAAAATTGCAAACCACTTTTTAGCTATTCACCTGAGGAAACTGCTGAGATATTAATTTTTTTTCAATCTGTCCATTCTTTGCAAAAGGATTGTTACAAAAAAGTATCAAATTCAGGGCTTGAAATTAACGTTGTCCTGTCATCCCGGGGATGGTAAAAATGTGTTTGGGATGAACAAATATCTTCTCTGGGACAGAAGTTATTTTTAAAAAAAAAAAAAGAAAAAAGAAATATTTATTTTTAAATAACTTCCATCCCAGGGAAGATATCTTCTTTTTTTAAAAAATTTGGTGAGGATTGTTCTTGTCATTCTTACGATAGAAAAACAAAGTCAACTCCAGGTTTTGACTGGAGTTTGACAATTATTTATTTCCTCAACATTTTAATGGTGTTTTTTATTATGCTACTAACAACGAACAACTATAGATGATAATAACAAAGTAAAGAAACAACATTTTGATTTTGGGACGATTTACATTTCCTTCGGGGCGGTTAAAATTGTTTTTCGTGGCAGTTCCGGGACGCTAGTGAAGTAAATTAAATATATCCAAGGCAGTTGGGCTTCATGAAATTTATCCAAAACTGCTTAAATATTTTTTCAAGTTTTATAAATGCGCTCACAAAATTCTCCAATCAATTTATTATTGAAGAAAAAATACCAGAAATTTGGAAAAATGGGTTATAGCTTTACATAAAAAAGGTTAGGTACATTCGGCATGCAATTACAGACCCGTGTCCTTAACGTGTATAGTGTGTAAAATTTATGAGAAGTTTGTCAGAAAGCATATGTATGTAAATCAACACTATCCAATTTATTAGAAACTATTGATGTTATAAAGGAATATTTAATGGAAGGTGGTGCAGACATTTTGTATTTGGATTTCAGTAAAGCTTTTGATAGTGTCTCACATTATAGATTACTTGTGAAAATGGAAAATTTGGGGATTTCGAAAAAATATAATAGGCATTGTAGAAAACTTTTTAAAAGATAGGAAAATGAGTTAAAGTTGGGGATGCTTTTTCTGACACACAGCCAGTTATGTCTGGGGTACGATAGAGGTCTGTTTTGGATCCGTTATTATTCTTAGTTGTCTAGGAACAGACTTGTACCATGTCTATCCCTTTTAACTTTAGGAAATTGAAATGAACCACAACAAAAAGCTAATATTTACACCAGCCAACACCTCCCATGCACCTTCTCCTATAAGAAGACAAACTCATTTTGATCCTCGTCCATTTGTAGTTCTGTTGCCTGCAGAACTAAGGTCGGACCAGCATGCATACCAAAGAGACATGCACCTCTCTACTATTTCAAATTACGTACGTACGCATTCATACGTATACACTCTCTTTCTTACACACATGCTAACATCTTCAACAAATGAAGGACACTTTTATTCTATTAAGAAAGTAGTATACCAAACTTTTAAAAACCATTCATCTTCTCTATAGATGAGAACTAACCTTATTGATAACATGCATTCTGTAATAAATACATTTCTTATTATGTTAAATCCTTGGCTTGCATCTTTATTTTACTTAAATGTTAAATGTGCATCCCTGCATTGCATGCATTATTCCTTTTACTACTGCAGGAAGAAACAGGGAAAGTAAGGAAAAACGAATCCTTCTTTGTGCGCATGACACAAACCATAGCCTTTCTACCTCTCCCTATCATCAGCACCTTAACAAACAGTCATTAAAGCTATTACTGTCTATGTTTCTCATATCAGCCCAAACCCTTAATACTACTGCTACGGCTATCAGCTAACCGCAACAATCATTTGTTTATACTGTAAACTTTGTGTTCCAAACAACTACTCATATTCATATTTCAAATCTTAATTATTTCATTGTCACCAATATTTTTCTCACTCTTTATTTATTCATTTATTTATTGTGAACCTGCAACCCAGGCAGCAGGATCTTACAACCCAGTAATTGCAACCCGTACTTTGAAGAACTCTGAACTAGTTGATTCTTGCGTTATTCTCATTCACCCACATCCCTGAAGTCGTCAACTTTTTTTCTATCTAATGAAAAAAAATGGAAGATCTGCACAATATTATGTATCCTCTCATTTTTTGGCCTTCTTCCGCCAAATGGAGAAGCAATTAGAAGAGATTATTAATAGTTATTAGAAAATGTCAACCAAAACTGTCAACATAGGTTTCTTCAGTTTTCAAGTTGGTCTGGTTGGTTGGCTGGCTGGCTATATATCTCAAATAAAAGCAAGGTATGGAATAACAAGTAAAGAAAATGACAGTTCTGGTTAGTCACACAATAGAAACCGTCACATGACCAACGTCATTTGGCAGCATGCTGTGTTGGGGGTGAGCAAATAAAAGAATTAGCAAAAGGGTTGATCAATGAATAAACTACTTCTCTCACCTTTTTGTTGGACGGTGGTCACTAAAACAAGTGTGAATACTGCCGAACACAAACTAAGAGACCAATTTAGCATACATTTACATTGTAAATCGAAACCCCCACAAAAAACCTATTTACGCTAATTTAAAAAAAATGTTTTTTGTAAACATAGAGTAAATGTTTAAATTTTCAACCCTCTAACACCATTGGTACAGCTGGAATGTGCAATACATACATAGGGGTCATTCTGTGTCAAGTGGACCAATTTTGGAAAAGTGCCCCACTCGACCATCTCAGATTTTGCTCTAACTTTGCTCACATGTTCATTTGGTTTGAAATGAATATCTTTAGTCGTTCAGTTACTATGGCTCCAAGAACAAGGACTACTTTGTTCGAAGCGACAATGACCAGATCTTTTTTTCCATTTTCGACTAGTAACCATTCCACAACAGGATCTTCTACTGCACTGAAAATTTATTTTCATGGTGAACTTCATAGGTAGATTTTGAAAATGTCATCAGCCTAGTTCTAGAAAGTATCATTTTTTTCAGAAAAAGCTGTCAAAGTGGGCTCCAAATTTCATGGGTATTTCTGAGAAGCCATATTTAAGTAATCATTACTCAGGACCTAGCAAATTTTGTGAGTGCTGTCTGGCAAGGAAGAAAGTGGGGTCAATCCACTACAAAATGGTACAATCTGGATCCTGAGATAAATGGTCTCAAAAATGGCCCGAATTAAAAAAACAACAAAAATGCATCGTCTTTAAAGGCAAAAATATACATCAAAGATGCACAATTTTCTACCAAGAACCACTGCAAAGAGCAATGTTTAAAATACTTGGTGCTAGATTTTCAAATTGGTGTCATTCTTTCATGTTTTAATCAGTGGTTGAAATGGGGGGGGGGGTATGCAGGGATACAGTATATACCTACATCTCAATTTCCAAGTTTTTTGTATGTTCAATGTCTACTAATGGAGACTTTAACATATACCTAACCCCCAAATTCCAACCTTACCTAATACCCCAAGTTCCCTAGTTTCCATCACCAGTTCTAATAGAGCATTGAAATTTTGTCTAATGACATCGTAAATTTTGAATTTTATTTATTTTCTATCTTGCATGGTCCATGGTAGCTTCATAAGCCATTGCCAATTCTCTTTATTCATAACTATCAAAAATAATATTTATAACAAAAATGCATATTTACCTGATTGCAGAGAAATTGGCATCCGTATCCCTGATGGCTCCAGCACACAGGCCCCACCCTCCCTCTACTCATTTTCTTCTACTTTCTAGTAGTGTACATTTCCATAAAGTTTTTCAAAGAGGTTTTCTATTGTTGACAAGGTTTGTGCAGGTATTATGTACTGTCTGCCTGTAGCAGTTGGTGTAGGTGCAGCAATAGTTGTCAGGATATGCTGCTCTGGAACCCAGCAACAGTCTTGTGTGGATGGCCAGGGAAACAGTCTCTTTGCCCTATGAGGATGCATAAATGTGATATATGCATCTTTTTGTACTTCACAAATTTTGCAAATGTTTACAATCCACCAGGAACCCTAAAAAACATGCCACATATTAGCCCGGTTGCACTTTTAACTCTCTTCTATCAATGTCACTGTAGATCCCAACATTTGCTACAAAAGATGCTTGTCTCATGAAACTCGGCTAACTTGAATGTTCTCCATTTATGGGAACAAAATGATGATTTTTCCGAGTTCCAGCAACTGTATGTCCTTGTTGGATTACGGTTAGTTAAAGTAAAATGAATGGCTTGGTATGTTGGGTTTCCTCTAAGGCAATCTATTCTAGTAGACCAACTGTTCTCAGAGCTTAACCCTCCACAGTGAATGATTCTGAGAACTTACTAAAGGGGGCCTCACTGGAATATATTGCACCTTTGGTAAAATGTCCCAACCTAAATCTCTGTATTTGGTGACATCACTGGGGAGACAGTTGTCTTCAATCAGATCCTAATCCTCACCCATATTCAGGTAGGCAGCATATTTAATTTTTAAGGGTCTATCTATGAAATGAGGCGAGTAATCTTTTGAGGAATTTTGTGCCCGGTCATCTAAAGGTGACTTTTATTTATATAAAATTCATGGTTGACTAAATTGCTGTTCTGTTTGCTATCTCTTTTTCCATTAACTAAAAATATTTTATTTTATTTTTCTGAAATACATCTGAGCTTTCCAATTCTCCATTGTTCTGATATCTCTAATGTATATACAAGGATATATCTACCAGATGGTCTCTCTGGGCCAATATTCTTTATGACTAAAGAAATATTCCTTCTAAATTATAGAAATTTCCTATCTAACCTTCATAGCTTCATTACATGCAATTCCACTTGACCACATACATAACACATTTTTTTAAACTTTTTTTTTTGTTCCTTGGTAATATGTGTTATTTTCTGATTGATTATGTCTAAAAAGTATAGAAAATGGCTATTTCAAACTTTGCTTTTGTGATGAGAACATTGCTTTTGTGATGAGAACATTGATATTTTGTAATTTACCTGTTTTAATTCAGACAGCTATGGGAATGTACTTGAAGGCTGTCCCAAAGGCAAAGATAGCACTTGGTAAAACCACCTAGAAGACCCATATCCTTGACATAAGCAATTAGATAATAACACTCGCTACCCAGGAATACAAATTGTGTTGCACAGTATAATAGGAATCATTTATCTAAATATGCTTTATGAATCAAAGAAATGATGAATATTGTCTTAATTTTAGACGAGACTATGTACTGCTCTACCAATTAAGCTACACAAGCTTTATGGTTAGCAGAAGATCAAATCTAACCCATAACTCTTTATTTTTCTCCAATCGCAGCCATATTAGATGCTATTATTTTTACATAAATTGGTAGTATTAGTAGTAGTAATATTATATATCATAGTTGCTTATTCTAGAGATTATTTTTTATGTCCAATCCATGCTGGTGGCCGTAGATGGACAGGCTGAGTAGTTGCGATAAAAAGCCACTAAAATTAAGATAAAAGAAATAATAGGTAAAATTTAATAAAGGCAGACAATGCTTGATCAAATAAAAATTCAAGATAATATTACTTAATCAAAGACTTATATGGAAGCTTCTGGTTCTATATTGGTTTTTGAAGTATTGTCTATTATATGCAACATTTTGATAATGATTTTTTAATTCTTTAACTCTTTTATGTATTTTTTCCCCTTTTGCAGGTAACTTTCGACCCAGAACTCTTCTTCAATGTTCTACTGCCAGTTATTATATTCAATGCTGGATACAGTATGAAAAGGGTGAGTTTATGATTTTTTTTATTGTTGAATAGCTTTATATTGTACTAGCTGAGTTACCCAGCATTGCCTGGGCCGACAAAAATGCAGAAAGTAAATATTATATGATGATGATCTTATGTAATTGAAGAGGGGTACGAATTAAGAATATGTTTGTAAAGAAGAAGACACACGTGTTGATGGAACAAGATATGTTTTACTACTATATTAGTAGCAGCCAGTGACGCCACAGCAAGGGGATGTAATTGACTTTGGATCTGGTATTACTACATTCAGTAGTAATTGTATATATAACAGTAAAGAATAGTTACGATCCATCAGGAAAATTGAGGGACACTCAATAAGAAACCAGTAATAATAGAAGCAAAAAAAGAAGTAGGGACATAAAATATACACAACCTTCTAAGCTCCTTCACAGCATCTATTACCCACATATACAATTTTGTCAAAGCAAAGAGAGGTGCCAACCCATTAGATTTTGGAATATCAATGATTTACCAGTAATATAAATATTGGTCATGTTTCGAAAAGGGAGACCATTACATTTTTGGTGATTTCAACCATTGCCTATTGCCTAGGACCAATCGCGTAAATTTTATTTTTTCTTCTATTTTTTTAACATTGTATTATTAAAACATTTAAATTAAAAACCAGCCATCCTTCGAAACAGAAATAAAAAAAACTATGTAATTACTTGTGTAAAGTTTTTGTTTTTGCTAAAAAAAAAAAAGAAATTTAAATTAAAAACCTTTAAATTCAGAAATTACCCCAACTAAGGTGAGTAAACATTATTAAAATTATTTGAGATTTTTACGCGATTGGTCTTTGTATTAATAAAAAAAAATCTTTGCAAACAAGAAACAAGTTTCTAAAGAAAAAAAAACAGATTTTTACATGCTTGGTCACCGTAGCATAAATAGCCAATAGTTGAAATCACCAAAAAATGCAACAGTAACCTGTTTCTAAACATGGTCGATTATTTTGATGTGACAGTGACACATCATGTGTAAAAGTTAATCTTTTCAATTTGACTAGTTTTCTACCACTTTTTTATCACAATTTTGATAGTGAAGAAATACTTTCTCTTTAAGCAAAAAAAAAAAGGAAGAAAAATTCTCACTATACTACAGAAACCAGTTTCTAAAGCAGGAGATTTTTATGTGATTTCTCCATAGCAGAAATATGCAATGGTTGAAATCACCGAAAATGTAATGGTCTCCCTTTTCGAAACATGGCCTAAATATTACTGGCAGAGTTACCTGGCATTGCCCGGGCAGAAAACAATGCTAAAATTAAAGAGTAAAGAATAGTTAGGATCAGTCAGGAAAAGTTAGGAACACTCAGTAAGTGACCAGTAATGAAGTAAGCAACAGGGAAGTTCTTCTATTCTTTATTGGCACAAAACATCTAAATATGTACATGAAAATAGTGATCAAGAAATAGCACTACGTAACATGCCGAAGTTGGTTTGTAAGGGCTTGGGGATATATAATGCTTTCTGTTAAACATTGATTTGGAGAATTCGAAAACATTCCAACAGTTTCAATGTCTCCATATGTTCCGGTCTCAATTAAACCAGTGTCAGTTTTCCCATATGAGACCAATGAGCACCCCATTTAGACCCATAGGATACCTCTTACAACAATTTCAATAGTCCCAGTTTGCCAATATGCAAAAATGCAGAAAGAACATTCCAGAACATTCCAAGGGCACCCCTCACCGCAATAAAATTGTTACATTTAATTTAAGTTTTCAAAATGTTTAAAAATAAAAAAGAACAGCAATAAATCTAAAAATATTTTGTGTTTGGAAAGTTTTTAGTAGTTTTTTTTAAATAAAAATATATCTTTTCTATTTTACAAAAGTATCTTTGCTCTCTATCTATCTCAGTCTGTTCATATCTATCTATCTATCT
>VCCN01002092.1:1062621-1098531 GCA_006491835.1 Architeuthis dux | reverse complement strand
TACCAAGAAATATTATTTAGCGTAATTAAATTTGTTCACCTGTTTTAGCTGCCTTGAAAAGAGTGTATCAAGGCAGCAGTTTTTCATTTATTAAAAACAACGGACAAACTTTGTCTATTCAAGTTTTTTGTCAATTTTTCTTGTTTGCAGACAATATATACTGGCTCAGCTCCATAGGCTAAGCCTATATTTCATGTTAAATCCTATATATTGATAGTTTGATTCTAATCAGTTTATCTTTTACTCTTTTCACTCCAGGGCTGTTGAAGAATATGCAAACATAGCAGAAAAGGGAGGCTACCAGGCAGATGCATTCTTTAATTCCATGGGGAATTTTATTGGAATTTTTCTGGGGGCCTTCCTTATTGGGGCTGCCATTGGTTGCATCACAGCACTTATATCCTTTTTAGTTTTATGTTTTTAAGATTTTTATCTTCAAACAGACACCATTTTTTTTTTCATTCATGAATCTTTTTCCAAGATATTTGTGGATCCATCAAATGTGGGATTTACTAATGTACAAATTTATTAAACAAATATTGTAACAATGTTTCTGTCACAGCGTTAGTCTTTAGACACACATCAATCATGGTATTGAGGTGAAAAGGAATTCATGTGGGAAAACCTTTAATGGTGTACATACAAAATGCAGAGGAGAAAACAACAATGAACAGGAAAATAATGTCTGGTTGGGGTTTTTGGTGAAGCAACAATTTCATTTATATATCAACAAACAACAAAATTCCAGAGGAAAAAATGGTTCATTAAGAGGGTTTGTTTCAACAGTTCTTTGGGGAGAAGGGAATTCCTCAGAGAAAATTCGATCTGGCATCAAAAGTACTTACTTTTAATGAAAGTAAGTCTACAACAATACGCGGGGAAAATATCATGTACCGATTTAATCAGTGTTTGTGTTCACTAATCTGTTTGGGGAGAGCACCAGGTCTTTTATCTAGTTGGCTCCGTCATTCCACTACTACTGCCTGTCTTTCGTTTCCTTTGTTCTCTGCGCGCCAATTTCAAATCTCATGTCCGAACAAGATTTTTGTAATTTCTTTGTTTACTTCTCGTTTTTTGGTCCGATGAAAGGGATGTAACTCTAATAGATTAGAACCAGAAACTAGTAAATGTATATAGGAGGATACCCGTAATCATGAGTCATTTGACTGAAAAATAAATAAATCATCTATTTCTCTTCTCTCCGCATTTCGAGTAGTTTGTGTCTCTATCAGTTTTAGCTAGTATTTATTAAACATTGTAACAATGTTTCTGATTATAGTTGTTTGCTAATATTTGTTGTCTTCCTTAATGAAAATCACATGACTAAATATACCAAGATCAGAGAGTATCCATTACTGGAGACAGCTTTGTTCTTCTTGATGTCCTATTGTACATTCCAGGCTGCAGAAGCCGCAGGGCTTACAGGTAAGATGGCGTAACCTCTTGGTGGATTATTCTTTTTCCTTTTCTTTTTTTTCTCTGCCCTGTTGGCTGAGGCCTAGAATTCTTCAACTGCATCCCCTGCAGAGGGATAAGACCCTCCCCAAGCAGGGGCCACCTGTTCTTTCACCAAAGTCGCAAGACTCTATTAAAAAATTTTTTAAATAACCTTTCACCAAAGGTGCAAGACTCTATTAAAAAAGAAATAACCTTTTACCAAAGTCGCAAAACACTAATACTAAAAAAATATAAAAAACAGATTCGTTAAACATACCTTGACAACAAGCTGTCTACAGAAATGTATCTATATTAATTTGCCTACAATAATTTGTCCCCATAAATTGTGTATTCAAAAAGAAACCGAATTCAGCACTAAATGACCCACGAAGGGTCGATGTGTCGTCAAACAAAACAATCAATCAGATCTTTTTTTCTTTTTACATCAACTGTTGCTTATTGGAAAGTTTGGGAAAGTTCAATAATTCTATGTTTGCTTACCTCCCATGAATCTTGTTTAAACCAAGACATTAAAGATACCTTAAACCAGAGCCGGATTAAGATCGCCTGGAGCCCTGGATTGTAATTCAAACAGGGACCCATCCATCAAAATGATTACTAGTGAAAGAAGTTCTATTGAATTGTAACTAGCATTCCAAGGGTAATTATGAATCACCACCACCTATATATGCTTCTTTTCACCTTGTCAATTAAACAGTGGTGGTGGGCAGTGATCTCTAAATAGTCCAAATTTTTAAAAAACAAATGAAAATGCTGCTGGACAAAAACTAAGGCATCAATTAGACATAAACTCACATTGTATATTGCCCCCCCCCCCTCTAAAAACCTATTTATGGGGGAATATTTTTTTAATATACTGTATTGGGGGTGATCAATTAAAAACTTGGGAAAAAGGAGTGATCAATTAAAAAGTTACTTTTGTTAGTCTGTGATCGTTAAGAAAGGTCTGAATTTTCAAAGAAAAAAGCAGGCACAAACTACTGACCAATTTAGCATAAACTTACATATTGAACCCCCCCCCCTCTAAAAACCTATTTAGTGGGGGAATTTTCAAAAACCAAAAAAGCCATTTTCCCTACTCATTGAGGAGAGTGAGTGTGAAAAATTTCAAGTTTCTACTATCAATGATTAGTGTTGGGCAAAGTCTGGATACATAGATTCATATAAATGTCAGAAAAATGCTAAAAATGTATTTCCACGGGTCCAGCTTATTTGTTTTAATACTTTTTTTTTTATCTTTCTAGGTATTGTTGCTGTCTTATTCTGTGGAATCACGCAAGCACATTACACTTACAACAATTTGTCTCCAGAATCAAAAGCACGGACTAAACAGGTCAGTATTCTGTAAAGTAACCATTAATGTACATGGTGCTACCCAGGGTTGCCTTGGCCAGAAGGGAAGATAATCAGAGACTTTCCCAAAAGAGGCATTGGAATAATGTTGAATTTGGAAACCCAGCAAGTCTGGAGACAGAAGTTCAATACCAGCCTTTTGAGGCGGGCCCACCTGAATAGACTGGTATTGAACCTCTCCCCTTCTGGCCAAATCTCGGAAACCCTGGTGCTACCTAAAGGTTTGGAAATTTGACCATGAAATAAAATTATTTACTCTACACCTAGTTTCCACCATCTCCTTCGAAATAGTCTCTTGCCTGCTGTTTGCATACTGGCCCACAAAGGGTAGCAGAAAAACTCCATACTACATTCAGTTTGCTCATGCTGTTCAAATTCTCTGGAACTTTTGAGAAGCACCTTATATCATTGTATGTGGTTTATTTAGATTAATATCCTTGTCTTTGTTGTTTGTGGGAACCCTTGATCAGGAAGGAGTGGGTGATGAACTTCGGATTCTGTGGATGCAGCCCTAGAGAAGTGAGCGCATGTAAAGCTCAAAGGGAGGTCACAAGGCTGGTGCAGTGGTCAGGAGGGGGATGATCCCCAAAACACAGACACAAAAACCGGACATGATGTGTATGAGGGGATGCGTAGGCTTCCTTGGAACTTGATTTCACATTTTAAAACACAACATACATCTGAAGGCCAGAGGGTACACAGCCAAAACTTTGGGAAAAACAAATAACAAAGTACAAGGAAATTAGAAATCTCAAAAGTATAAAGCTGTCCGGTGGAATTTGATTATCATATTGTCTCTATCATGTAATATGGTTTTTGTTTATAAAACATAAACAATCAGATCAGCCATAACTCACTACACCAAAGTCTTTGTATCTTCCCCAACCTTAATACATTTCATTGAAATATCTTTAAAAATAAAGGAGTTATTCAATTTTAAATTAAAGAAGTTACCCACTTTTAAAACACAGACGCCCTTTTTTTAATCAGTAGTGAATCATAGTTTCTGGTGTTTTCAAACTCTGCAGACGATAAGCCACATACAATGATGAAAACACCCTATCTAACAAAATTCAAACAAGTATTAGCATCTTCTATATCTGAAAAATTGATTTTACTATCTAATGTTCGGTGTATATGAGTTTTGGTGAATTATTTTCCCACCTTTCAAGTCAAATAAGTTTCAATGTTGACTAATCCATTTTTTACTTTTCTCTTTGCAGTTATTTGAATTATGTAACTTTTTGGCTGAGAATTTTGTATTCCTCTACATTGGTGTCTCAGTATTCACTTTCCAAGGCATGAAATGGCATGCAGCTTTTATATTTTCATCATTTGTATCCTTTTTGGCCTGCCAATCAAATAAAAAAACAGCAGAAATGAAACTAAATTACTACTTTTTTTATTATTGGTAACTAAACTCCATCTTCGGCCCTGTCGGCTGGGGCCTAGAATACACTGACTGCATCCCCTGCAGAGGGATAAGACCCCACCAAACAGGGGACACCTGGTTTTTCACCAAAGTCGCAAGACTCTGGTTAAAAAAATAACCGTTCACCAAAGTCGCAAAACTGTATTTAAAAAAGTTTTTAAACTTATTTCGGCCATAAATGATCCATCAAGGGTTGATATGCCACTAAACAAATCAATCAACTCCATCTTAATATTGTTGCTTTTTATTACAACACACTGGGTTAATACATTAATTCTGATAAAAAGCAACAACTAGCATTCCAAGGGAAATTATGAATCACTGCCACCCATAATGCGATCAATTAAAAAGTTGGAAAAAGGGGTGATCAACGAATAAGTTACTTCTTTTGCCTTTTGTTGGGCTGTGATCACTAAAAATATATGAAGACTAGCATTCCAAGGGAAATTATGAATCACCGCTACCCATATATGCTGTGTTGGGGGTGATCAATTAAAAAGTTGGGCTGTGATCACTAAAAAATGTCGTAATTTTCAAAAAAACAAGTGGGCACAAACTAGTAACCAATTTAACATAAGCTTACATTGAAAATTGAACCCCCACTAAGACTCTATTTTGGAGGGGAATTTTCATAAAACAAAGTTTTTCCCTACTCATTGAGGGGAGTGTGTGTACAAAATTTCAAGTTTCTACTATGAACGGTTAGGGCTGGGCAAACTCCAGATATATAGATAGATAAAATTGAACCCCCCTCTAAAAACGCATGTGTCAGTAGCTCCTAAAGCATCCGCTCGTGTTTATGGACTTTCAAAAGGCGGACACTTTAGTAGCTGCCTGTTTTCAAAGAGTTAAACTTTGGGGATTTTTTTTTTCAATCTTGAATTTAGTATTTAATTCATTTGAAGTAGAATTATGAATTTTTGATTCATCGAAGTAAAAGTTGTTTGCATTTTATATAAACTAGCCCATAGCTTCGCTTATGGTTACCATAAGTGTACAACAGCCTTAACTGATGGCTGCTACTGATACTATAAGTGTGAGAGACAACACGGAGAGGGGAGAAAAGAAAGTTGTTTAATAACAGGGTAGGATGGGAGAGGTGTTGATGGCTGCTACCGATACTATAAGTTTAAGGAAATTTGATTTTTGAATTAGCTTTCCATGGAGAATGTATAAACATTTTGATAGCAAAAAAGATAAGTTTTATTTGTGAAGAAAAACAAAACTTTTTATTCCAATTGTAATTTTTGTATTAAATTTATTTTGTTTCCTTAACTCTGGTTCAGTTTGCAATATTTGTAGCAAGGTTTTTTAATGTTTATCCTTTGTCCTTTTTATTAAATTTGGGACGAAAAAACAAGATAAAATTTTCTTTCCAGCATATGATGATGTTTGCTGGTAAGTATCAATTTTAATATTTTTTGTTTATTTGTTTGTGTTATTAAAAATGATTAATATGTAAATTTCTGAGATGGGGAATTATCATTATTTACCTCTGTCAACAAAGTTGAGGTATATTCAAGTCTGTTTACTAATAATAAGGTTTTTTATAGTAGATAATTAATTTAATGCAATTCTCTGGTTCAACGGCAGAGGTGTATTGGAGTATTAAATGTTTCAATGTAGACTCCTAATAAAATTACAAAACCCAACCCTCAACAAAATCTCTTTCGGCCATGGAGTTTTAAAGGTGTTTAATAACTAAACATCTGAAACCCCCTTCTAACAAATAATGCATTCGCCCACATTCAATGGCACACAATGGAATTAATTTGGACACTATTTGAACCATGCAAACAAAGTTTTCATGATCTCAAAAATGGCTGAACGTACAGTCGAAAGCTCTCGATCTAATATATCATTCAGACAATATTTATATACATTGGATCCGAACATACGTTCTCTTGTGTGTAAACAAGATTAACCAAAAAGGTGAAAAGATTTTCCTTGTCCGTCGTATTTAACAAAACATGCATATATATATATATAATCTAGTTATATATATTGAAACTCTTTTATTATTTTTCAGGATTGAGAGGTGCTATAGCTTTTGCGCTGTCTATTCGAAATACATCAACAGAAGCTCGGCAACATATGGTGTCATCCACCATGATGATCGTATTAGTAACAGTGATTCTCTGTGGTGGAATGACTACACCTATGTTGCAATGGCTTAAAATTAGGTAAGCATTTTATTTATTTATTTAGTACTTGATTTCTTTTTTGCCTTTGCCAAAGAAGTTGGAGAGGTATATCTGGCTTTCCATCTGTCCACACAATATCTCCAAAAGTTCTCAATGAAATTTTGTGGAAGCGTGAGCCATTCGCTAAGAAAGAAGTGATTGCATTTTGGGTCAGATCCAGGAATAATTTTCAATTTTTTTTTTTTTTTTTTTTTTTTCTTCCATACATTTATGTATTTGCTCATGTCTGTTCACACGATATCTCCAAAAGTTCTGAATTTCAGTGAAATTTTGTGGAAGATGGACTAAGGAAGAAATGATTCAATTTTGGGGGTCGGATCCAGGAATTTTTTTTTTTCGATTGAGTTAGAGAGTGCATACCTCAGCCAACACTGTACACTGAGTGCCTTCTAGTTTTAAATCATGGGTTTTAAAAACAAGATGAATTGTAATGTTGAAGATGTTATAACATAACAAGTGCATCAGAAGATATACACAAGACGGAACTACGTTCATAAAAACATTAATTTTAAAATTTTAAGGTTTTTTTCAATGAAAAGTTTTAGTATTTTAACATTTATAACGTCCAAAACACTGAAATTGAAAATAATTTTCATTTTCATAGTTTATTGAGTTGCAGTGGGTATTTTTCATGCGAACTTCAATTTGCAACTGGTGCATTTTTAAAAATTAATTTTTCACTAATTTTTCTTTCATCTTATTGTTATTTATCACAACACTCAGGTCATTACAATGTATGACCATTAACATGTTTGCTGCCCAGTATATGTTTTTCTCTAAAAAGATTGATGAAAAATAAAGTATTCATTGCATGTTTAAAACAGTTTTATTTTGTGTGGTAAAAGGAGTTACCTTGCTTCCGTTTCACTCTTGGCTGACTGGAGAGAATAAAAGCATAGCAGAACAGGCAGGCAGCACCTTTGCCTGTTCGATTGTATGTGGTGACGGACTCATGTTCTGGCATGGAAGAACCTCGAGTTGTCATTTTATTTTGATTGACTAACCACATTTTCATACAAAACAATTCATGTTTACAACAGAATCTTACCTCTTATATAGAAGAACTGGCTCTGTCTGTCAGTGTGTCCCTCACAAAAAACATTGGCTCAGCTCAACCTATTCTGTCACAAATTTGGCATGCATACTCAATGGACCTAGGGGAATGTTTTCAAGTAAAAAGTTTTAGAAAAAAAATTGTTTAAGGCTTTTATAGAGTGGGTTCTATTTACAATGTAACTAAAATGCTAAATTAAACCCTTACTTTACAATGTAACTTATAATTATGCTAAACTGGACCCTTACTTGAAAGCACATAAAATTACTTGTGAAAAAATTGTTTTAATATGATTTTATCAATTTAAGATTTATTCAAATCTTCACCAAATTTATTTCTGATTCACACTTATTTTTTTATAGTTAATGCAAAAAATTCTGAATTAATATTTAGGTTTTCCATTATTTTTTCTGTTCTTTGGCAAAATCCAGATACTTTTCAAACTTCAGATCAAATGTAGAATCCAGACCTCAAAATTGATTCCAGTCAAAAGCACAAATGTTCAGATTCAATAAATTTTCAAATGTTGTGATACTATTTCTTCACAATATTCTTTTATGTAGATAAAGGGGTCTGAATTCTAGATTTCATCCTTGTTTTGATTAAATTAACCCATAAGAACCCGGACCCATTTCTACTTGAAGGAAAATTATGTGGGATATAAAACAGATCAAATGGACCACATTTTTTTATATCAATTTGTTCAATAAATCTGGTCAGATTAGGTTAAATGTAATACTGAACATGTTATTAAAGCATTAGAATTGTTAAATGAGTTAAAACTTACCTTTTAGTGACAAAAACAAGCTTTTTAAAAAGGTGCTATTTCTCTTCCACTTGGAACACAGGCAAATGACTCTTTTTAAAAGGGAATTCTGGGTAGGCAAATTGACCCACAGTCACGTGACTGTACCAAGATGTTCAGTACATGTCACTTAGTACACTTCATGAGTTAAAATCAAGGATACAATTGTATAAGGGATTGTGCAGATCATAAAAATTATATGTGACACCGGTATCACACTGGGTTCTTATAGGTTAAATTAAATTTTGATATAATCTGAAAATTTGAGCTTTTGACTTGAATCAATTTTGGGGTCTAGATTCTACATTTGATCCCAATTTTTAAAGTGAATTGTTTTGATCCTGAAACTATTTCTTGAAATTTTTGCTACAGAGTTGGGGTTGATGAAGACCATGAACAACCTTTTGAGCCCGTTAGGACTGTAAGTATTGTTTCTATTTTAATTTTATTTTTTTTCTACTGTGATAAATATTGGTTCTGCATGGTTAGTTGCAGATGTTGTAATTTGATGTTGTGCAGTACCCGTGACACTGGGTAGTAGTTTTACAGTATCCGTCATAGAGTTCTCGCTCCTTATCGATCATTTCCTCACTTCATCCACCAACAATGTTTCTTCAAATCTTTAGTAGTCAGCGTCTGCAAAAAACTCATGTTGTACAAATTCTTTTCCTGTGACAAAAGTATGTGCGCACTGAATGCTTGTGCAAATGTAAACTTGAAATTGTTTCAAGATAATTCTGGCACAGCCTATCTCTCATGGCTAATAAAACTGCATTGGCATGTTCTAATATTATACAAGTATGATTGCATTCTACGAAGTAACATTTAGTTAGGATTTCTGTCTATACTTTGAACCAGGGTTACCAGACTTGGCCAGAAGGGGAGATAATCCAAGCTATATCTCAGACTCTGGAGGCAGAAGTTCAAAATCAGCCTGTTGAGGCAGACCCACCTCAAGGGGTTGGTTCTGAACTTCTGCCTCCAGACTCACTCAATTCCAAAATTCAACTCTATTCCAATGCCTGTGTTGGGTAAGTCTCTGAGATAAAATTTGGATTATCTCCCTTTCTGGCCAAATCAGGCAACCCTGCTTTGAACTACTTTATTCAGTTTGTTGTTCCATTTAATAAAACATCAATGAATATTAATTTTATTTGATGCAATGTCCAAATAAACTAATAATATATATTTATTAATTATTACATTATTTAAGGTAACAAAGATTTGTGCGCACATTAATTTCCTCTGTGTGCTGGTTGCAAAATGTGTGTGCGCACAGTTTAGAGGGACCGATGCCCACAACCCATCTCCTCGTCCTACATTTTTGTACCTAAAGACACCTATTTTCTTTTTTTTTTACCAAGCCTTATATTGCAAATAAGCCTTGTTCAAAATTTCTCATAAGATTTTTACTAGAGGATAGTTGGTGCGATTGTAATTCTGTGGTCCTGTTCAAAATGCGGCTTCTCAGCCTTTTGGCTAAGAACAAAGTGTAGTATCTGTTATTCGAGACTTTCATGGCTTCAAAGTTCGGAAAAACACAGGATCATTGTCGCATGCTCAGGATTCATCCTGGGAGAAGTTGCACAGAATATCGAAGCCTTCTGGCCGAGAAGATGATCACACCCGCCCAGGATTCATCCCGGGATCTTTGACCAGCATGTTCAGGATTCATCCTGTGACCAACAACCAGCTTGCCCCAATATCTGCGTGACATCAGTCATGGGGACCCCCCCCCCCCTTCTGCCTGCATGTTCGTGTGCAGGACCCACCCTAAAATGACCTTGTGTCAAATTTGCCGTCGGGAGGCAAATAAAGAGAAAGAACAAAGTGTAGTATCTGTTCTTATCATTTTACTATTTGATGTCTCTGATGATGCTGATGCAAATTCATTACAGTAGTAATTACTGTAATGAATTTGATCCTCACTGGGTGCCCCACTATGGTAAACTAAGCTAAACTTAGTAAATATCAAGTATAATCTGCTTCAGTATTTACAGTGTATATACAGCATAGTTTGACACAATGCCACAGTAGTGGGGCCCCCCTTGAGGATTGAACTCATTGCAGTAGTAATGGTCAGCATCAGATAATTATTACACTGAATGTGAAAGTAGGGATTTCATGAAATTACTAGTTTCGCAATCTTACTGTAACATATTTGGCATCAGAGATTAGAAAAAAGTATTTATCAATCTCTAACTTATGACTTAACCTAAATTTTATAAAGACGGATTTATTTATTTAGTAATTCACATTTTTAAAAATTGTATTCATTAAAAATGCAAATTTTTCTCTAGACATGCAAATTATTCTCTACACCGAAAATTTGGAGCTGAAGAAAGCACTTTTTTATATACAGAGGAAGCTATTTATTATAATCATGGTTATTGTTATCAAAATCAGTCTGTCCCAAACACTTTAGATTCATAGAACGTCTGTAACTGCTATGGAACTCATAAAAAATTTACCAAAAAGTGCAAGGGAAGTAACTTTAATCAGAAGTTACTTCTCTTGAATTACTTTTTGAATCCCCTAGCATGAATTTAACAGTTATCACAATGAGCAGCATCCTCAGTATATTCTTTGCATAATGTTATCAGCTAGTTATTGTTATCTAAAAGACCTCGTCCAAAACTGATCACAATGTGCGGTTTCTTCTGTACTGATATTTCCCCCAATTTAGCACCAAATAGTTAGCTTCCCCCACCCCCACAATTATTTGTTTTGCACATTTTCAACCCAGGATTCAGCTTTAACAACTATTCAATTCCTAATTCTGACCGATTACTGTGGTATAGTGCTGGTCTCCGGTTTGGTGGATTGAACCATGGCCTACCAGAGTCATACTGTTGTATAGCCCTCTTGGTCCACAGGAAGAAAATCCTGAACTTGGAGAAAAAGGAAGACTCAAAACTTGTTTATAAAAATATGAGGATATATTTTTATTTCATAAGATACATTGTGTCGTGGCGGAGAATGAAGAGGGGAGAGAGAGGTAACGAGAGCTGACAGACTGTTCTTAACAGGGAGATTGGTCTTGTGTTTTCCCAGGCCTTTGTGGTATGTCTCTCTGAGTGTGTCCTGTGTCTCTCTCTCTCTCTCTCTCTCTGAGGGTGTCCTATGTGTCTCTCTCTCTCTCTCTCTCTCTGAGGGTGTCTTATGTGTCTCTCTCTCTCTCTCTCTGAGGGTGTCCTATGTCTCTCTCTCTCTCTCTCTCTCTCTCTCTGGGGGTGTCCTGTGTCTCTCAGGCTTTTTTGAGGGCTCGAATGCCCCCACTGATTTCCCAGCCACCACCTGTAAGTTCAGTCGACATCCTGTTTATGTCCCCATAACACTGGATGTGTCTTTTGGTCCCCGACACCTTGCAGCCAATATCCTGTCGACAACTTTCAACACCGGTGGGGGTCAAATCTGTGACCTCCGTCCACGGCTGCCTAAATATCTAACAATACCAAAGACTTTAAAAATGGTGCCTCTCCACTAAGCACTCAACATAAGATCACCAAAGTTAAGCAATGTCAGGCCTGGTCAGTACCTAGATGGGTGACCATTGTGGAAACCAGGTGTTGTATGCAGAACAAAGCTTTGATAGGCCTGGCAAGCCATATGTGGGTCTTGCTAACAATTGCCCGTGTGTACCTAATCCGGCTACACCCCCAATGAGGCTATAAGCGGAGAATAATGATACCTACAGTATCGCCTATAAATAAGTACACTCCTACCACTTTTTAATAGTTAATTGTCTTCTAAACCAAACATAGCTGGATTTTATTATTTCTAGTGGAACATTACACAATCAAAACAGATATTATCAGGTATTATTTATGACCAAACTCTACAACATTGAAACTCTGTTGGCAAAATATAAATATGTTGCTGTCCAAAGATGAGTACAACACCACAAAAAAAATATTTCTTCAGTTTTTAAGTGGGTCTGGCTGGCTATCTATGTACAGTGTCGCCCATTAATAAGAACGCCCCTATGACTTTTTAATAGAAAGCTAATTGTCTTCTAAACCGAACATAGCAGGATTTTATTATTTCTAGTAGAACATTACACAATCAAAACGGATATTATCAGGTATTATTTATGACCAAACTCTACAGACATTGAAAAAATATGAATATCTTGCTGTCCAAAAATGAGTACACGCCTACGAAAAAATATTTTTGTCAACGGTTCCAATGCAGTAGAGTTTGATCATAAATAATACCTGATAATATCCGTTTTGATTGTAATGTTCCACTAGAAATAATAAAATCCTGCTATGTTTGGTTTAGAAGAAAATTAGGGGTGTATTCATTTATGGGAGACAGTTTCAATTCTGTAGAGTTTGGTTATAAATAATACCTATCTATCCCTATACTACACTTTTTCATGTTTTTTAAAAAATTTTTAAGTAAATGTGTTTTTATGTTTCTCAGATAAATCCCTTTTTAAAACAGTAAATAAATATCTTTTAAGAACTTTTTTTTTTTTATTGTTTCCCGAATTATATTTTTGGGATTTTGACCTTTAGGGATTGTGGTTTCCAGGATTTCAACCTTTAGGGATTCTGTTCTTTCGGAATTTCAACATTTGGGATTATGACCTAAACCCCTTATACAGAAAATTTCTCTTGGTTTGGTTAACAGACATTTTTTAAACAGAATAAATGCATATTTATCATGTTAGAAACCATCAACCAGAACTGTCAACATAGGTTTCTTCAGTTTTTAAGTAATTCTGCCTGGCTATGTATGTATATATGGCACATACAGGCTGCACCAATGGCACTAGAGGTCTGAAAATTTAAACATTTACTCCTAGAAAAAGCGTATTTTTGTTCCTACCCAAAATAGGTTTTTAGTGGGGGGTCCAATTTATATTGTAAGTTCTTGCTAAATTTGTCCCTTAGTTTGTGTCCGACTGCGTTCACACTTGTTTTTTGAAAATTCAGTCTTTTTAGTGATCCAACAAAAGGCAAGAAAAGTAATTTATTCATTGATCACCCCTTTTTGCAATTTTTTAATTGATCACACCCCAACATGGGATGCTGCCAAAAGATGTTGGTCACGTGATGGTTTCTATTGACTAAGCAGACCTGTTCATTTTTTTATTTTATGATGGTGTCAAAAATGATAAATGGAAAAATCTTTTCAAGATCAGATTTTGAAACTTACAAATTAAGAATTAAAAGACTTAGTTTATATAGAATTTGTTTTAAAAAATAAAACATTGGGCCTTAATTCTTTTTTTTTTTTTTTTTGTAACGTAGAATCTTTTTTTGCTTTCCAATTTTTTAATATTGTATATATAGGTATTGTTCATTATTTGATATTCATTATACAGTGAGTGCAAAAAGTATCTGATACATTGCAAAAAAGTTTATTTTAAAAATTGAATTTATTTTTTTTTCAAGTTTTAAATTTTAAAAAAAATTTATTTAAAAAATTTAAATTCAAAATTAACAGAATTCGGACCAAAGATTTCTGATTTTTATACATTGTTTCAATATTTTCTATTAATATACACTAGCTGAAACTCTGCCCTATCTGGTGTATATAATCTTAAAAACATAACACTTCAACAAAGGAAGAAAGACTGGGCAAAAAAGAAAGGTCGCTTAATAACCGGGTGGAAAGATAGATAGAGAGAGACACAGCGAGCGAGCGAGAGAAAGAAAGGAAACAAATTGAATCGTTGTTATATGTTAAGAGGGGAGTGTGGAAGACAGAAGCGGAAAAGAAAACCAGTTTAATAATTCACTCTTTCTTTCTTCCACCGTTTCTTTCTTTGTGTTCATAGTATGAGTAACAGCGTCTGTGACGTATCATTAGGCTTGTCTCATTATTTTCGCCATGTATCTTTCTTTCTCTCCTCTATTCCATTCTATTTCTTTTTTTTTCGAAAGAACCCGTTCTAAATACATATGATTTATGTATGGGTTTATACATGTTCATGTAGTGTAATATGATGTACTTACAAGTAACAGAATAGAATAAAAGAACTAACGATTATAAACTCTGGAGTAGGAGCCCCTCAAAATCAAAGGACTCTGGCAACTAGCTCACCTTACCCCCACCCCCTCTGCCCAGGCCTATATATTTCCCCCAGTTTAGAATAAATGAAAATGCGTCAATCTTTGCAATAATGTACTTAGGTGAACGGCCATTTTGAATGGCTAAAAGTGGCTAGGTTTTTCAAAATGTGGCTAAAATTGGGTAGATTTCATTTTCAGGTAACTATAGCTCCAAAAACTCATACAAAGGCTCCAAAAAGTTTAAATAAATATAAATAACTAACATTCCAAGGAAAATTATGAATCATCACCACTCATATATCCTTTTTTTTATCTCGTAAATTAAGCAGTAGTGATGGTAAAATTAAGTTACCTTGATGATAATGCTACCAGTAAGGTTTGAACCATCAATTCATGATTTAAAAAAAGAAACAAGCATGAATGCGGCCGGACACAATTTAGGATAAATTTACATTGCAAATTGAACCCCCACTAAAAACCTATTTAGGGGGGAATTTTCAAGAAACCATTTTCCCTACTCATTGAAGCATGTGTGTGCCAAATTTCAAGTTTCTATGAACAGTTAGGGCTGACCGAAGTCCGGATCCATAGATAGATACATATAAATGTTAGAACACACGAATAACCTAAACCCAGCAACAGTATTCAAACCGGTCTGTTGTGGGTTGCAATGATTAATACATATTTTTATATAAATATAAAGAACAGTACCTTTTAGATTGAGAATAACATTATTTGAACATAATATGTGATCAATACGTTGTATATTTATATTTTTTGGAGCCTTTGTATGAGTTTTTTTGAGTGTATACAGTTACCTAGAAATGAAATCTACCTAATTTTAGACACTTTTTGACAAATTTAGCCACATTTAAAATGGCCGTTATCCCCAGTGCGTTTATCTAATTCTGATCTTCAGAAAACAATTGTCAAGTTCAAATTTTGATATCAGATTTTATTTTCCTTTATTTAACAGAGTAACAGCTTTGTTGGCTCCTTAAGATATTTATCTTGTGTAAGTAAAACACAACACAAAGCTATATATATATCTGCATGTCTTTGCCTACACCTTAGAACATGCTTGTATAACTAATCAGTATTTATTTATCGGGATTCCAAAATTTCACACATTAAAATTTATCTTAACCCTATAAAATTAGGGTATTTTTCTCTCCCTAATAAGTTTTAACATTTCTTTAAAATTCTACTAGTTTCATTCCTTTGGCTAATTGTATTAACCTCTGTTTTGAAGTTTGTTTTATTAAAGTTTTAACAACTAAATTTGATTTTAGCATGGAAATATCCAGGGTGCCCATAAAGTC
Source organism: Architeuthis dux (assembly GCA_006491835.1). Lineage (NCBI taxonomy): Eukaryota > Metazoa > Mollusca > Cephalopoda > Oegopsida > Architeuthidae > Architeuthis > Architeuthis dux. Next base: position 1,082,877 of record VCCN01002092.1, on the reverse strand, counting down.
TCTATCTATTTAATTGCACTGTTTGAAACGGCCATTCTCAACATTTTTTTTGGCCACTGCCCCCTCTTCTCAGGTTCCAGTCCCCTCAAGAGCATTTCTCAGGTTCCAGGCCCTCTGTAAAATAGGAATACAACACGAACAGATAGATGGAAAACAGGGTGTTAACCAGCGTCCTCAGTAGCCTTAAATGGCTAATTCCCAATAGAATCCTAATTCCAATTTCCTAATTAAGCACAGTTCTGTTTTGATCGTTTTGGCCATCTTTTGTGCTTTTGTAGTGTATTGGCATGTTTTTCACCAATTGTAGTGTCTTTTTGGCCATTTTTGGCGTGTTCTTGACAATTTTCAGCCTCTTTAAGGACGTTTTTGGGCTTTTTATAAAATACAAAAATGCAAACCTCAGAAAACTTCCCAATCCTATAAAAACGGTGGGGAAATCAAATTCCTGGCTAACACCCTGAAAACTCATTATTATTTCAGTCCATGCCCCCCCCCCCCTTTCATATGTGCCAGGGCCCACAACGGGATAGGGACTTTATGGACATCCTGTATTTTGAGATAATCGAGTTCACTTTTATCAGGATCTGTGCACAGTCATAAGAGCATTGAACAGGAGAGCATAGTGTCAAAGGTTCAATTCTTATTGCTATTTTTTGTTTTATTTATTGATTTTTTTCTTGGTTGCTTTTAAAAGTCTAACTCCCTATGGTAAGTAAAATGTGTTCTGGCTGATTTTGACCACTCCCTATGATAGGGTCTGTACAAAAGTGGGTGCTTATTAGAATACTCAGGTTTGGATTGAATGCTATTTCATTGTTCGAATAATAGAAGAACCTTTGGATCACTCCCTGCTTTTTGGTTTAGCCTCTGCATATTGCAATCATCCTCATTATCGTCATATTTCTTTTAAAGAGTTATTTCCCTTTTTAAATGTTGCATTATTTTATGAACACCCTGTATATAATAAATTACAAAACTGTCTATGTATTAGCTTATATATGGATGGGGTGCTTAGTTTTATTTTAAATTTCTATTTTTTTTAACGATTTGATATCTGCTTTGTTAGTGTTTTCTCACAACAACCATGATAATTTGGAACACTAAACTACAAGATCATCTTGAATAATTTTAGGTTCTTAAATGGTTCGAAGTTTGGATGAATCGCCTGAGTTTAAACTGTGCCACTTTGTTTACTGTTTTCTAGTCCTGCATGTAAGCTCCTCTAAATGCTGCAATATACCTTTTATCTTTACCTTTACCGGTTGTTGGGACATCATAAATGACTTAAGATGGACCTTCCCTCTCCACCCATCCTTGTCGCTTTCTGCACCAGTCCTTATCCCCTGTCGCTCTCTCCACCGGTCCTTGGCCCCTGTAGCTCTCTCTCCACCAGTCCTTGTCCCCCTGTAGCTCTCTCTCCACCAGTCCTTGTCCCCCTAGGGCTCTCTCTCCAGCGATCCTTGTCCCCCTGTAGCTCTCTCTCCACCGGTCCTTGTCCCCCTGTAGCTCGCTCTCCACCGGTCCTTGTCCCCCTGTAGCTCGCTCTCCCCACCAGTCCTCATCTCTTGTCGCTCTCTGAGATTCGCTGATGCTCAGATCTGTCCCCTGTTTGATGTTGTCCTTCCACCTCTTCCTCTGTCCCTGGTACAGTGACCTGTGGGATGGTCTATAATATAATGACTTGTAAAATTCACTCTCTTATAATGTGTTCACTGATGCTCTCAATCACGCAAACACTGTTATTTTTCACTACAATTCCACAGTCATATATTTGTCATATTCACTACACACAAACACACACTCTTCACTTTTTGTATATGCTGCACACTTTATTTCACTGTTGGTCTTTAATAGAGTGCCAAAGTGCTGACATCGGGTTACGGAACATTCGTAGCAGGTAAAATCATAGCAGGAATTTCATAGCAGAATTTCTAGCCATGGCTATTTCCTAGCCAATTTTTATAGCCGTAACAAAACGATAAAATATAAGCTTCATCTGCTGTTGCTAAACTGTCAAAAAATCTAATTTTTTTGTTTGTTCAAAATCTGAGATAAAAAAAACACGTTTTAAAAACAATGATTAAAAATATGTACTTAACTTTAAATTTACTTTACTATGCTACATTTAGTCATTTTTTTTTCAATAGTATCAATATTTTTGCTGCTATTTGCATTCATACAATTTCGAACTATACTGTCACCATTTACTAATATATTAATTGAAACTTTTGATCAAATTAAAACTATGTATTTATTTTTGTTAAATTATTATTAAAACGTGTTTTTTCTCTGAGATTATTAACAAACAAAACAATTAGATTTTTTGACAGTTTAGTGACAGCAGATGAAGCTTATGTTTTATCGTTTCATTTCAGCTATAAAAAGTGGCTACGAAATAGCCATTTCCACTATGAAATTTCCTGCTATGAATTTGCCTGCTATGAACTCACCGGATACCCTGACGTCAACAACAGAGGGCTGGTTCTAAACAAATGTTTCGCTGTAGTGTTTTTACATATAGAGAATCAGGCTTGTTCATCGGTTGTTTGTTATTTCAACCACAATTTCACAGTTTCTCAGTATAGGGCAGCCAGTTTATACTGAATAAGAAGATTTGATAAGTTTTAGTCATTCTATTTCCAGGGGGGCAAAACGAACAAAAAATCGATAGAATGACTAAAACTTCTCAAATCTTCTTATTCAGTATAAACTGGCTGTCCTATATGGACACTGCAAAATTGCGGTCTGAATAACAAAAAATTGATGGAGAAAGAAACGGGTGTGATTCTCTGTATGTAAAAACACTACTGCAAAATGTTTATTTAGAACCAGGGCTCCATTGTTGATGTCACACTTTGCCACTCTATTTTTTTGTAAAATTCTTCTTCTTTGTCATTGACTTATAAAATCTTTGTCTTTCTTTACCAAAAAAATCGAACTATTCTTTTATTTGCCATTGGTTTCAAATGATTTCTTGTTTGAATGGTTATACAATGTTTATTCTGTTTAATATCTTCTATTGTGATAGTGCCACAGTATATATAGGGTTGTTACATATGAAATGTTGTTTTTGAATAGTAAGATGAAGGATGATATAAACAACCAAAAACGGTAAATATTTTATCAAAATATGACCCATTTGAAGCAATATCCCCTTTTTAATGATCCTCTAATGATATTATGTTGTTACATATGAAATGTCATTTTTTGAATAGTAAGATGAAGAATGATATAGACAACAAAAATTGTAAATATTTAATTAAAATCTGACCCATTTGGAGCAATAACCGTTTTCTAATGATCCTCTAATAATATTCTATTTCTATATAAAGAATTTTAGGTTTCATGTGTAAAATACCCACTTTTTAGTTTATACTATGAGATGCCTTATTCTAACATTTGTAAATAACTGTTATTACTATCTTTATAATTAATTGCATTATGGGTGGCGTGGGACCCATTGTGGTCTTAATCTGGCCCTGCTCATCATACCTTCAAAATATTATATAAATAAGTACAAGTTAGATATAAGGGAGCTGAAACAATAACTGAAAAGCAAGTGAAAATTTGATGAAGTAATGTACTGTACAGGCGCAGATAAACCTTATCTTCAAACGATAATGTGCAGTGTTTTTCACTTCACAGCATGGGATGCACTTCCTTTATTCACTGGAACCATAACTGGAGTTAAATAAGGGCAATTGATATTAATAAATTCAGGAAAGCGAGCAGGAAATGCTTACTGTGTTTACAAGAGCTTGTTAACAGGTGAACAGATCTAGTGCAACCAAAACAATGTGCAGCAGGTTGGTGCAGTACCCCGGGAAATTTGAAATCAGTTCCAGATTAGTGAATGAACTGGATTACAGGTAGCCAGATTAGTGATGATCTACTGTATCTATGTTTAACATAGATTCCCAAACAAAAGGAACAGGTCTGGTTAGTCACTCAACATCTTTTGCCTTGTTGGGGGTGATCAATTAAAAAATTGGAAAAGAGGCTGATCAAAGTCTGAATACTTGGTCTGAATATTCTAAAAGATCAAGCACAAACTAAGGGATCAATTTAGCATAAACTTACATTGCAAATTGAACCTATTTTGACAGTTTTGCTTGATGGTTTCTAATTGATAAAAAATGAAGTTCTTGAAAGCAGTGTATGAAATAAGCCTCTTGATAATTAATCGGACGAGTTGCTTCCCTTAGAACCGGCATTAATCTTGGGACAAATCGGGAGTTACTCTTGGGACACCCATACTATACAGGCACAGATAAATCTTATCTTTAATTGATAAGGTGCGGTATTTTTGTTTCACAGCACGGGATCCACTTCCTTTGTTCACTGGAGCCATAACTGGAGTTAAATAAAGGCAATTGATATTAATAAATTCAAGAAAGCATGCAGGAATCACTTACCTGTGTTTACAAGAGCTTGTTAACAGGTGAACAGATCTAGTGCAACCAAAACAATGTGCAGCAGGTTGGTGCAGTACCCCTGGAAATTTGAAATTACAGTGGCCTGGGAAATTTGAAATCAGTACCAAATTAATGAAGGAACCAGATTACTAGTAGCCAGATTAGTGAAGGTCTTACTAGCAAAACTAATCAACTGTCTTGGTTAAAATGGCTTTTACGGTCATTATTATTTTATTATGCCTCTTTGGGAATCTCCAACTTATTTTATACACAATATTTACACATCAACTTCTAAACAGATACAACATTCATAAAAAACATATTCAAATGTACATAAATACAAACATCTATAATTTAGCACAATTCACAGATCAAACTCTCTTGAAAATCTCATCTGACAGATTCCAAAGATTTCCTTGTAATCTCTTGATTTTTCCATAATTTCTAAACTTATCTAAATTATTTTAAAAACTGTGTACACTATTGCTATCTTTAACATGACTAGGCAACTTATTCCAAAAATATATTACTCTATTAGAAAAAAAATCTAATTGTTTAGTAGATTTAGTTTTTGAAATCAGTCTGGTCAATAGATTTCCAGTTCAATGAGAGATATTAAAGAATGGTGTACCATATTTAGTAATTCCATTAATTATTTTGAAAGTCTTGATTAAATCCCTCCCTCATTCTTCTCTCTAGCCCAGTTGTTAAACACAAGGACTCCAGTCTTTATAACCAAGAGCTTTTATTCCATTAATTAGTCTTGTTACTTTTCATTGTACGCTCTCTAGTTTTACGATTAAATTCCAGTTCCCATGCCTAGCAACCGTCGCCCAAGCCTGATTACAATATCCTACATGAGGTCTAATCAATGCCTTGTATATTCTACCAATAACATATGACTCCCATGAGAGAATATTTCTAATCATCCGACCAATTTTCTGATTCACTTTGATTAGGCTGTGGTTAATTTTGTAAGATCTATTTTTAACATTTTTTTGTTGGTTAATCTCAAAATCTACCCTTTTCACCAAGATCCAAATACAATCTTTTTTTCTTTTCTCAAATACTGCCCAGTAAAATTATTTATTTTTGATAAATTGTTTCATTAAGATTCTTTGTAAAATATCATAAATATTACCAACAGTTGCATTCTTACCATGATACACACACACATTAAATTTGTTTCAAATGAAATAAATTACTCTGTTTTTTATTACTGTATGGTAGTGTGGCTTAAATTCTTGCTCATATAAAATCCATAACTTAAACTCAAGAAATTAATTCCCATTGAAGAAAGGAATGTTTGGTACTGAGGTCAGTAATTAAATTTGCAAAGACATTTGATCACAAGGTGGAATTTAAGGACCAAGAATATCAGATTTTAAATATTTTTATGCAAGTCTTTAAAAAAACTTTTAGGTTATTATGATATATTTTAAATGCATTTTATTGACCAATATAAGAATCTCAATTCTCTCTCTCTCCTTTCTCCTCTCTCTCAATGTACAACTGTAGAGTGGTTCATATTAAGAAATCCTGATTTGATCCTGCACTCATAGAGTGTACTTGACTCCTGGGATATAAATGTGCCATAGGTCTTTTTTAGAAATCTACTGGGACATTTTAATTTAGGCATTACACACCTTAACTTTTAGATTCATAGACCCAGGGCTCCAGACTAACTTTATTCACTACTGTCCCAGTACCAATTTTAACCGTCTCAAAGGAAATGTAAACCGTCCTGAAAACAATCCACACCAAATTTTTTAAAAAGACATCTTCCCCCAACACCTCCGGCGTGGAAGTGATTTAAAAAAATAAAAAAATAAATAAAAAAAAATGTTGTCCTGGGGTCGGTAAAAATGTGTTCGGGACAAACAAATATCTTCCCCGGGACAACATTAATTTCGAGCCCTGCATAGACTGCTGGAAACTGTTGTGGAACTGTTCAATGAATAGGATTTTTTTTCTAAAAATGGAACTCTTGTCAATTGAATCAAAGAAAAATTTTAAAATTACCAAAAAGTGCAAGGGAAATAACTTCAATCAGAAGTTACACCCCTTGAAATACTTTTTGAATTCCCTATAATGAATTTAAGAGTTAATAGGTTAGTCTTGAAAGGGTTAAATCACACTTTAAAAAATGAATCCAATTTGTAGTGTTAGGTTGTTGGGTCTTATAGAAACTCACAAAACATTTTTTTCTTTACTTTAAATTATGTTAGAGAAAAGAAATGCTGAACAAGGTCATTTAAGTATTGTCTATAAGTTTGAGAAGAGTCATTAACATTCAAACTTTTATCCGCACAATCAAATCTCCTCTTAGCTTTTTTGATATTGTCAACACAATGTTTCGGCTGATCCATTCTTCAGCCCTCGTCAGGTGTGTAATCCAAGAAAAGTTGCAAACATTTCTTCTACACTCTGAATGCATAAATTGGGCTGTTACAGATTTTGAAAACCTATGGTTTTCTTTGCTTAGCAAAGTAGGTGTTGAGAAATACTCCTGTGTATAATTTTGGATTCGCCTGAGTTCTGGGTGGTATGATTACATTGATATACCTATGCTACTGAGAAATAGATTGTTCTGCCTGGTATATTAACCCTTTATAGGGCACCCCTAAAAATATTTTAGATATCAAATGGTTCTTCGGACGATTGAAATCCTTCTTGTTGTTTGTGTTGTAAACACGTTTCAGCTGACCCATTCTTTGGCCTTCTTCAGGTGTAAAATCCAAGTGTGATGGGTTAAACAGAAGTTATGTTTAAAGGGGATAACCCTTATAGCACAGTTTACAACACAAACAACAAGAAAGAGTTCAATTGTCCAAAGAACCATTTGAATATTAATGACCCTTCTCAAAACTATAGAAAATACATTTATCTCTATTTTGCGCAAAAATATTAGGTTTAAAAGCACAAAACAGTAAACCTTCTTGTCTATCTTGTAGTTTTTTTTTTCTCTCTGGCCTTAAAGAAGTGTACATTTGAGAGATCCCTATTACTTCACTTTCATACATTGAGCTTGATAGCATGTCCTGTTGTATTTTATTGCTGCCATCGACATCAGGCTATATCTCGTCAGAAGCATTATAGCACCATGGATACTCCTACAAGTGAACAGGCATCGGCGTCTTCTACGACTCCGACTGCGGCAACAGGAGCCCAAAATCAGACCAGCACGGTTTGTTAATTTATTTTTATTTCAGGAACTATTATTGCCTTTTTTTCCTTTCCTCCAGTCGTTTGATTTGCTTTGTCTTCCTATCATCTTTAGAATACTTTAATCCCTCAATTGCACAGTTTGCCTAGATAGTTGCCTCCCTATTAATTCTGAGGTAAATTTTGTCACAAACATATTTGAAATACAGTTTTTGTTGCAAACATGATCTTTACACAAAGGATCAATGTACTGTATGTTTTGATGCATTCCTTCCTTCACGTTGATTAAAGCTATCTGCAATTTGTAAGTACTCTGACTGGTGTGCAGTTATGCAGCCCCATATGCAACAAAGATCAATGTACTCTGTGTTGTGATGCATTCGTTCCTTCCCCTTGATTAAAGCTAGCTGCAATTTGTACCACAGTAGCCCTTCTGTTGTCACGTACTGTGCAGGAAAGTTTCTATTCACTTCTCGCATCATTAAGTCTTTGCTGCCAAATGCCTTGTTGGCAGTTGGTGATTTTTTCCTCTGCGGGCCACTGTTGATTGGTACTCAACACAGCCGAACTTGGGCACCCAGTAAGCCCAGCAATTTTAGAAATGCTCTTGTTGGATAATGCCAATATTCGATGAGTGAGGGAGATGTCTCATTCTTGAGTTGTATATTTATGGGGGCAAAAATTATGTGGAGGAAAATAAAACATTTTGTCCATACTGGAGAAAAGGCTCTCCCATGTGGTTGGATGGAAAGACAAACAAAATTCATTATTTTCAACTGAAAATATGGGTCCTTTTTATTCCTGTTGATAGCTTCGATTCCAGGCTGGGTACGGATTACTTGAGGTATTAAATTCTGTTTCGGTTTAAATTCTAAAAGAGTTATTAAATTACTGAAGGACTGACAGTGATTGTAGCAGTTCAAATCAGATTTCTTCCTCATTATCATCCCTCAGCCTAATGGGCTGGGGAGCCAAGCTCCCTAGCTGGTTTGACCTATCGCTCCTGTATGTCTGATTCTAACTCCCTAAACCCCGGCCAATTTTAAATTGACGTCCTAAAGAAAAAAAACAAGGCAAAGCTGATTGGTCGGCTGTATTCCCTTTGTTTTAACTTCGTCAGCCGTTTGACCTAATTTCTAGCCCTGGGAATATGATATGGTGTTTTGGTCACATACTCCCCAAAAGGTGCGAACACACACAACCAGAGTGTATTTCATTACACTCTGACTGAGTCTTCTGGCCATAACAATTTGGAATTTATCAAAGTCACTTAAATCTTTCTTCTTGTCCATAACTGCAGCATTCAATACATCAAAATGAAGTATTTGGGGCTGGCTTACCTGCTTATACACTTGGCAGGAAAGCTTCTATTCACTTCTTGCATCATTAAGTCTTTGCTGCCAAATGCCTTGTTGGCAGTTGGTGATTTTTTTTTTTCCTCTGCGGACCACTGCAATTTATATTTATATCTGACCCTGATATTTGCAGTTGTTAGGTGACAGTAACTGTCATTCTTGCCACATATCACTGGTCAGAATGTTTTGGCTCATCAGTGAATATATTACACACACATACTTCTGAATTATAAGATTATATTAATAATTTCTTTCATATTGTTAAATGATACAAACCTTGTCATCAGAAGAAAAGAATTTTGCATATTTTTTTTGGCCAACTTCTGTCAATCAAACCCAAAAAATAAAAGATGGCAATGAAGTAAAAAAACAAACCCTGATTCATTCATGCTGAAGGTACTTTGTCACGTGTCCGCTCAGATGATGTAATGGTTAGTACGTCTGCCTCACAAGCAGAAGGTCCTGGGTTCGATTCCCGGTATGACAAAGAGTGTGAAAAACTATTCATTGGGACAAATTTCCCTGTGCACTCAGCAGCTAGTTGAATACACCCCAAGCTGTTTGATTAGGGTGGAGATATCCCTTAAGTGGACTTGCATCATGCCAAGTTGGTGCTCATAAAAGAAATGTGGCTCTATTCCGCTTGCAAGAAGCTCTTAAAAACAATAGACACCTGCTCTAAGCTATGTGATTAGGGTTGAAGTATATCTTCAGTGGACTTGCATCCTGCCAAAGGGCTGGTCATAAATATTTGTAAGAATAAAGTCCTGGTCTCGACCAGACTTGAAACTTGCAAGGATCACTAAGCTGATGCATGCAACAGAAACCCCTTCCTTAGCATCATTGAAGACCAGGTACATCCCTTAATGACAACCGTCATCTACAGCGATAGTGGCATGTTTCAGCAAGGCAATGCGCCCTGCCACACTGCACGAGTTGTATGGGAATGGTTTCAGGAACATGAAGACTTCACTGTGTTGCCCTAGCCAGCAAACTCCCAGATCTTAGTTTTTAAAAATATTAGCCATAAAGTTATTAATATTATTAATTATGATTGGTTTTTACCTTCATCTTAATTTTTAGTTGCTTTTTATCACAACTTTTTGACTCGGACCGTCATTCTACGGCAACGAGTAGACAGCATTATTCGGAAATAAAGAGTAAGCCCATGATGAGAATTGAACTTACACCCTATAACCAGAGGGAGTCCAATGTACGCCTGGCTGCTTTTAACCATTCTGCCACAGGGCTCCATGGTTTAAACCAGTGTTTCTCAATCTTTTTTAACACAACACCCCCTATGACACTACATGACAACACACTCCTGTAGTTCAAATATATGAAGTAAACAATGATTTCTTGTTCTTCAACCTTGCAAATGAATGGATTCATAACCCAAACAGGAATATTCATATCAATCTGATCTTCAAAGCACTTCTCAAAATCATTTTTCTGTGATTTCAGATACATACTGTATTCTTTGTTAGAAAACAACAGCAAGGGAGATAATTGTAAATGTTTACCCATACAATAACAGTAACACTACAGGGTATTAAGCAAAATAATTCGCCACTTGCCAGTTACTTGTATAGAAGAAATGGTTGGTGAAGTTAGCATTTAATAACGGCCTAATGCTAATTCCTTATCGTTTGTAAGCAAATACTACTAAACAACAGCCATTTGTAAATCAGAAATATAGATATTTATGGAATCTCCATAACCCCCTCTGATGATATATGGTGACCAAAAATGGAAAATATAAAAAGATTAAAGTAGAAAGTTAAATAAAACATAGAATTAAAGAATAACATTCAATATAATGAATTGATACAAAAAAATTGATATTGACAAAAAAATAACACCTCTGGGTTGATTTTAAAATTTTATTGTTCGGGCTGAAAACAAGCTAATTTAATGGTGTGTGGTATGCCTCAAAACAGTTTCTATCTTTGTTCAAGCACCAGTGTACTTTGCAAAGCTTGCAGACCACATTGGTGCAGATTATGTTGTTTTTGTGGCTAAAATATTTGCATATGGCTGACAGGTTCTCAGGTGATCATATATAGTCACTTGCCCCATAAAGGATTAACCTTTGTTTTATTTCATCACCTGAAGTACAAATTTCAATCTAAATTTCCTTATAGATTATAATTCTTGAATCTGTGCAGTTGGGGTGTTAAGGGGGGATAACTCTGCACGTTTGACGCTCGATGACTCATGCTGCTCCTGATGGTGTTTGCTCGTAACATATATAATACAATGATTTCTCTGTTGTTATTTGAAACTGTGGTGGTTGTCTATATTGCTTATGTTCATGTGTGCATACTGACTTATTCTTCGTCACTTTATTTTTTCTTTTAAATTTATTTCCTGGAAATCTTTTTAACATTAAAATTTCTTTCCTTCACACTTTTTTCTTTTCACATCCAGCTTAACACTCTGTTCTCACCTTGTCTTTAAATATTGTTCAATTAAACTAATTAAAGAAATTCAACTTTGGGGAAATGGTCTTTATCCCAGAGAAATTTCTCGGAACAATGTTCTCGCTAATGGTACTTAATATTTATTAATGGTTAACCCATTCAACCAGTGACAACTCTTTTGTTGCTTACCTTTTAATATTGTTAAATGAACAAATTAATTTTGTTTTTTGTTGAGTCAGCTTATCCTGTTATTGTTTTGTGGAGTAATTTGTGAAAAAAATTTTTCAAAAGATTTTTCTTATAGATAAGTATAGACAAATGGTAACTTCCTATTTTACATACATCAAATAGTTCTCCTAGAAGAATTTTTTTTATTCAATCCATCAGACCAGTGTTTCTCAACCTTTTCCAACCCAATGAGCCCCGGTTTCTGTTGCATGGATCAGCTTAGTGATCCTTGCAAGTTTCAAGTCTGGTTGAGACCAGCACTGTATTCCTACAAGTTTTTATGACCACCTCCTTGGCAGGATGCAAGTCCACCGAAGGGATACCTCCACCCTATTTATACAGCTTAGAGTGTACTCAATTAGCTGCTGAATGCACAGGGAAATTTGTCCTAATGAAGAGTTTTCGACACTCTTTGCTGATACCGGGAATCGAACCCAGGACCTTCTGCGTGTGAGGCATATTTCTGTAAAAATTGCGGAAATTAAGTGCCCAGTTTAGCATTATAGAAGTCCACTTGTAAAACCTTTTAAAAAAAAAAAAGATTGTTCTCAAAACTAACTAATTTTTGGATGGTTAGACCTAATGGATTGAAAGCAACTTAAATTGAAAGAAAAAAAAATTGTCTCCTACTAGTTCTTCGATTCGTGGGTCTATTAGTCTTAAATCATTCTCAACTTGGAGCTTATTTTGAGCCTTCAACTTGATAGATAGAAGTGCAGAAAACCCTATCTCTAGACTGGATTTTTGTTTTTACCTAATAGCCGTATTCCCCCCTTGGACTACCCAAATCCCCCATCCCCATCTAATGGATTGAAAGCAGCTAAAATTGAAAGAAAAAGTATTTTCTCCAAAAGGAACTCTTTTATGTAGGTAAAATGGGAAATCACCAGACAAATTATTGCCTTTTTTGTTTGTTTGCATTGAGATGGCTTAACTCTTTGAGGCCCATTTCTTTTTTCTTAATTCAGAGATTTAAGAGAGCCGTTATAATGAAGTTAATGAATTAAAAATATATGAGATTTAATTAAAAAAAAGAAGAAAAAGCTTAACTCTTCAAGACTTCTTTTCTCTCTATTTTGAACTACTGCACCCTCTGTTGATCAGCCTTGGTACTAAATAAAATGGTGGGACACAATATAAACCTTTGTCCTCCTAGATATATAAAGATAAAAAGGTGGTATTAAATATGACCCAACACGAAGATACCGACACTTCAAAAGGCGGATGAAATTTAACCAATGATACATCAAAGAGTTAATATATCTGAGAACAACTATAAATATTAATCTTACTCTTTGTTTTCTTTAAAAACCAAACCAACATATATCTGATTCCTAAACAAACACTTAATGCTCTGTTGGCTGTCAGTAGTTTCCAAGGTTGACCGAATTTGTATGATTTTTGGAAAACTTGTGTCCAATTTTGAGAAAACTAATCCGGCAACGCTGCATCCATCAGTACAGTTTATTTATCTCCAGAGCTAACTGTTTCCACACACAGACATCATTCTATCATTTTCACGCAGTCTATCCAATTTACTCTTTGTGGCATATTTCTTCTCTTCCACTTTGAACTACTGCGCCATCTACTGAACAGCCTGGGTACTAAACAAAATGGCGGGACACAATATAAACCTTTGTGCTCCTCGATATAACGATAAAAAGGTGGTATTACATATGAACCACCATGCAGATAACAACACTTCAAAAGTGGAATGAAATTTAACCAATGATGCTACAGAGAGTTAATACAATGGATTCCGCTTAATCGGGACACATCAAGACCAAGAATAATGGACCTAATAAGCGGCCGTCCCTTTTAAACGGATTTGCACAAAAAGAACAATCTGAAAAGGTTGAATCTATTCTTGTATAATTGGTTCTACTAGGTGGCTATTCCTTGTATCCAAAGTTCCATTTATCCCGATTCAACTATATTTTTGAAAAATGTACAGTAAACTCCCGTCATTACAGAGATTTAAGAGTGTCGTTATAATGACGTTAATGAATTAAAAATATGAGATTTAATTTTTAAAAAAGAAGAAAAGCCTAACTCTTTGAGACACACTTCTTTTCTCTCTATTTTGAACTACTGCACCCTCTGTTGATCAGCCTGGGTACTAAACAAAATGGTGGGACACAATATAAACCTTTATGTTCCTAGATATATAAAAATTAAAAAATGACCCACCACGAAGAAACCAACACTTAAAAAGTGGGAGGAAATTTAACCCACGATGCTTTGAAAAATTAACCATCCTTTTCTTGCATTTTATACATTTAAAGGCAATTTAAGTCAGGATTAACAATTTTGTTTAGTGTAAATAATATTTTCAAACAATTACTCCTCTTATTACTCATTAGTATTGACTGTTTACTTTAACTATTTCTTGTTAAATAATTTTGTTATGGTGAATAGATGGAATAAAAGAAAAACACAAGGAATACTCCTTCTATTCCTCTGCAATATTGGTTTATTGTTATAGTGATTAAGAGTATAAAGAATATTAGCTCTTAAATTCATCTTTAAAAAATCGGTGCTTGTGACTCATTTGGGACCCAAATTTCGCTCATTCTAAAAGTTCGCGTTTTTGGCTGAGGTCACAGTGTCCGCCAAAAATGTGACCCTTTGAAATGAGTGATATTTGGGTCCCAAATGAGTCACAAGCACCAAAAAAACAAATATTAAATCAAGGGAAATAACTTCTGATCGGAGTTACTTCCCTTACACTTTCAGGTAATTTTAAAAAATTTTTTTACTCAATTCACAAGAGTTTCATTTTTTAAAATTCTATTCATTGAACAGTTCCACTGTGCTTAGGAGTGATATGAAGCAGTTCATGAATTTAAGAGTTGTTATTGATGACATGGTATCTTTCTTATTGTCTTTTAAACAGACTTACAGTGTTATATGTATTATTAGATTTTTTTCTTTTTTTAACCCATAAGAACCCAATGTGATACCAGTGTCACATACAATTTAATTGATCACACAGTCCCTTATACAATATTTTTTATACATTTTGTGAACACTAAACAAATGTAAACATAAAAAATAATGTCTAATTAAATTATTAATAAAATATAATTTGAAACAATTTTCTACAGCCACAGTAGCTTGTTGAGAAGACCTAATATGAGGCAGTCGTATTTATTTTTATTCAGTTTGCAGATTATTTTTGTGTTATAAAATACATCTGAAAAATAATTTGTTGTTAAATCCAACCAGCAAAGTTATAAATTTGATATATATTGTGGAAATGCATATAAAAAGGCAAATCAGTGTTACTAAGCAAAAACAAATCTGTCAAGTTGGTGTATTTTCAAATGATGGAAAAATTTGCCCTAAATGCCCAATGTGACATATATATCACATTACAGATCTCGGATGCTAAGAGTCCAATTTTTTTTAAAAACTTCAGAAATGTGTTCCATGTGTTCTGTTTTATATCCCACATAAGTAGAAATGGGTCCGGGTTCTTATAGGTTAAAGAAAAATTGTTCGCTGTGGCCTAAAATGTGAGTCATCAGTTGACCAAGCACAGAGCCTGGGTGTTTACCTGAAACTAGTGACCAATCTATTTTTCTTTTCACATGCTCTAAATAGTTTATTTACTGAGAATTCAATGTGGATTCATAAGTGATTTTTAACTCTTAGATTCATGAACCACTTGAAATCGCTCCAATGAATAGAATTAAAAAAAAAATGGAACTCTTTTGTGAATTGAATTATCAAAGAAAGGATTTTTTAAATTGCCAAAAAGTGCAAGGGAAGTAACTTTATTCAGGTGTTATTCACCTTGATTTAACACATAACTTCTCTAATATGAATTTAAGAATTAATTCTGTGTTGACAGTGTTTTTGGCTTTTTTAAAAACTATATTTTCAAATTGATGTTCCTGCTTGCAACTGTTGTCAACTCCCAAGATGATGCAATGTTCCTGCTGACACTTTCACCTCAAAAGTCGCACAAACATTTTGTTGCAAATTTATTATTGTTTGATTTGTCTAAATTTGTTTTTATGTTCAACTTGAATTGTGTAATGTTTTTAATTTAAAAAAAATCTGTTTTGTAATTTGCTTATTAATGGTCTTTTTTGTGTTGGGGTTTTAATTAACCCATAAGAACTCACTGTGATACCAGTGTCATATACAATTTAATTGATCTGTCTTATATAATATTATATTTTATCCTTGATTTTAACTCATGAAGTGTACTAAGTGACATCTAATGAACATCCTGGTGCAGTCACGTGACTGTGTCAATTTGCCTGCCCAGAATCCCACATAATGTTCCTTCAAGTAAAAATGGGTCTGGGTTCCTATGGGTTAGAATTCAATTTAATGTTACTTATTAGAAACCATCAATCAAAACATAGGTTTCTTAAGTTGGTCTGTTTGGCTGTCTATGTTTGTATGATGTGGACAGGCCACTTCAATGGTGCTAAAGGGCTGAAAATTTCAACATTTACTTAGTATGTCTAGAAAAAACGTTTTTTTTTGTTTGCTGAAAATTCCCTCCCAAAATACGTTTTTAGTTTAGTGTAGTCATTAATTACTAGTGGGGGCAAGACTCTATTTTAAACAATTTTTTAACTGATTTCGGCATTAAATGACCTGTCAAGGGTTGATATGCCACTAAACAAATCAATCTATCAAAATCGACTTATATTAAAAGATATACAGTATGTCCAGGGCTGGATTAAGACCACAATGGGCCCTACGCCACCCATAATTTTGGAGCTCACTATATTAAAATTATGAGAGATCTGAATAGTAATTTTATATTTAAACATAAACATAGTAAAATAGTTTATTGATAGGGAAATCTATATTGAAACATAAGATATGTACAAATATTTAAAACTTTTGTCGGACTTATTGTGAGAAAACCATTCAATGATGGTTTCAACATCATTGAGGTGGTGACATCATTTTCAATTGACATCAAAACAAAAGCATTCAATCGTTTCTGAACCATTCTTGAATGGAATCGTTTTTTGATCAATGATAATTTGGAAAATGAACATTCACCTTCACATGCTAAATGTATTAAGTAATTATTTTTCACAACGGAATAGTGATAAAGTTTTATATTGCTATTTATTTGTGGGCCCCCTCAATGTCTTGAGCCCTATGCTGTGGCATAGTTTGCATATAGGCTAATCCGGCCCTGGGTATGTCCTGTGTATCTCTTTTAAAAGTCTACTGAGACATTTTAATTCAGGCATTAAGCACCTTAATAGGTTAGTCTTGAAAAAGGGTTTTATGATTGCTGGGATATATAAGTCCCAGAGATCTTATATGCCACCAAATACAATAACCTGTTGCAGTGAAAAAAACATGTATAAGGACGGCATAACGTTCATAGTTTATAGATACTTTTGCATAATATGATAAACTCCAGAGTTATTGGGGCTTTTAAAAGCATTCAAATATACTCAAGGCATGAAGTATAATATATAAAACTAGAAAGCCCTCGGAGAGCGCATACATTTGCCAATGCCATTGTCACTAAAACTGAATGAAAATCAGTTCATATATAGAAACGATACAGGGGAGGTAACTGTTTTAAGTTTCCATATTTCAGATTGAGAGATATTTTTTCGTATATTAAGACAATCAAAAAAATAATTCCTGCACTCAAATTTAATAAATTCTTCTTTGGCCCACCCTTCCACTAAATATCATTAAAATTCATTGAGAACTTTTGGAGATATTGTGTGAACTTTGTTGGCAGAGGTAAACAAAACTTGAAAGTAGGATTTGTTTAGAACTAGCCATGTTTTTGGCCTGATTATTTGTGCTAAAATTCATGTCCTACCCAGATGGCTTCAAATACCCACCCATCCACCCCACAAGCATGGCATGGTAGTTTTGAAATTGGTAGTGCAATTTGGTCATTGAATTCTGGTATAATTTCCAGACATTTATTTATTTAAAAACTTAAACATTTTTTTTGTTTTTGTTTATTTAGGGGCTTTGATTTGCAATAGTTCTTAAGCACCAAATAGATGCTTTAACAATCATCAGAATTAAGTTTTCAATATGACTTCATCTCAACCCCTCCCAAAGTCATCTTTTTGCTATTTTGGGGGATTGATCCCTTATTAGTTATGCATAAATACTCTATATTATTGGATTTTGGGTCCAATTTGTTACAGCATGGCAGCCATTAAGAATATTGAGACTCTTCTGAATTCGAACGGTATCAAGCCCGAAAGAAATGCGGAGAAAGTGCCACTTTCTAAGCGCCACAAACACTTCTTTCAAAAGAATTGGGTACCAAAAATGACTCATCACTCCTTGCGCCCTGTCGGCTGGGGCCTAGAATACGCTGACTGCAAACCCTGCAGAGGGCTAAGACCCCACCCCCACCCCCACTCAAACAGGGGCCATCTGTTTTTTACTAAAGTTGCAAGACTCAAGTTAAGGAAAAAAAACCTTTCACCAAAGTCACAAAACTATATTTACTCTATTTTAAAAAATTTTAAACTGATTTCAGCATTAAATGACTCATCAAAGGTTGATATGCCGCTAAACCAAATCATCAATCATCACTCCTTTTAGCCTTTTTTGGCTATTTTCATAGATTCATAGATTTTCACACAGGGAAGGATATCCTAAAAGAGGAATTTGGGTTGTGGGGTTTTGCGATAAAGTCATGTTTAAACTAAATGTTTTTATCTTATGACAAAATATGCATTATAATGGTTTACAAACCATTATAATGCATATTTTGTCATAAGATAAAAACTTTCTTTGAGTTTCTTGTTTGGAGCAATATTCAGATTCAAATAAATAAATGTAGAAATTTTTTGTCCCCAGCGAAAAAAAAAAAAAACCAGGGGACTATCATTCACTATGCGTGTCTGTCTTTTCACTTAAACGTTTCCTAATTTCCTGTTATAATTCATACCCTTGACATAAAAACATATGCTTTTGAACAGTAACAGTCATGAAGTGGTGGTTTAGTTTGTATCAACCTTCTTTGGGTCATAAGGTTTGTGCATGAACTAATTATGGTAAGGTATTTGCAGAGCACCACTTTCATTCTATCTCCCACGTTTGACTGTGGCATATCATTGATAAAAGAAGCAAAGGGAAATTTAGTGCTTATGCCTTTTCCTCTATGGAGTAACATCTAGCGAGTAGTGGAATAAAAACTTTTCTCTATGTACTACTTATGTGTGATTAGTCAGTGTAGGAATACCTTGATTAGTGCGGGTTTTGATGTAGTGCGGTTAAGGTATTGCTGTACAAATTAATGTAACTAAATATAAGCTGAAAAAATAAAAATCCAACATTAAATTATAACGAGACCTTGAACAGTGCAGAACATTTTGGAACAAATTAACTGCACTAATCAAGGTATACCTATGGAAATTCAAATATATCTGAAACTTTTCATGGGTATTAACTAGTTCAGTATATAATTTGCCTGAATACGTGGTTGGTTTTTTTTGTTAACTTTGTGAAAATATAATCTTTATTGTACTTTCAATAACTGAATCAAAGAAATTCAAATCTTTCCAGGGAAACAACTATTGAAAATCTGTATACAGGAATACCTTGAATAGTGTGGGTTTTGATGTTGTACAGTTATGGTATTGCTATACAAATTAATGTAACTAAGTATAAGTTGAATGAAAGAACTCATTAAATTATATGACCTTGAACAGTGCTGTTTTAAACAGTACAGACAATTTTGGAACGAATTAACCGCACTAATCAAGGTATACATGTAATTTATTCTTAATGCTCTCTATTATTTAATGATAAAAATTAGTATATTTGTTTTAATTTGACAATTACTCCAAACTTTAAACTCAAAGATATCTTTTTATTTTAAACAAATACACATACATGCATATATGTAAAAATTTTGTATATAGTTTGTATGTATATATAAGTCCATAGCCTAATGACGAAAAAAGCATTTATTTTACACAACAAAATTTTATTTTTCAACATAATCTCATTCCTTATCTCTTAGCTCAGGGGTTGGCAAACTATGGCCCACGGGCTGAATCAAGCCTGCGGCCTCATTTCATCCATCCCACCGACTTTATTGAATATATGACATTGCATATAAAGATTTATTGTTTTCCATATCTATCTTTGGTTAGCGAACAATAAAATTCAGTATCGAGTCTCAGTTTTGCAGTTGCCCTGATTGAATCAATGTTTTATAGCTAAAACTGTTTTAATACTATACAAGCTGTTTCCATAGCCTTGTTTGGTTATTGGTACACACACATGTGTATGTATGTATATATATGGGATTGGTTCATCTTACCGAAAATCATCTTGCCGAAGTCGGTTTTACCGAACATTGATTGGTCACTTTTTTTCAGAGTTTATTATTTACCAAAATCACCAGTTGAGATGATTTTTGGTAAGATGAATGCCACCCACATATATATATGGGCAGTAATCCGTACAAGAGAATGTATGTTTGGATCCATGGAGTGTAGTGATGTTCGTTGTCTGTCGTATTTCACTATATATATACCAACTTTTCAACTCTCATAGTGGCCTCAGGCCGAAACATGTTAGTTACACAAAAATGAAATAAAATCATTTTTACACTCGCTCCTGTCCATGCGTCTTTCACATGTTCATCCCTATATATATATAATCCGTAGTCATCAAAATGCGACACAATGG
>VCCN01002092.1:1027986-1050413 GCA_006491835.1 Architeuthis dux | reverse complement strand
GTGGAAAACTCTTCATTAGGACAAATTTCCCTGTGCACTCTGTATATATAAGAATGTTTTCAAGGCACCCTAAATCAGGTAATACTGAACAATGGTATTTATGTTTTCTGTAGTTTTGAGAAGGGTCATTAATATTCAAATGGTTCTTCGGATGATTGAACTCCTCCTTGTTATTTGTGTTGTAAACACAATATTTCAGCCGATCCATTCTTCGGCCTTCTTCAGGTGTAAAATCCAAGTGTGCATTAGCCAGACAAATGCGGATTTCAAACCGATGTGGCTTCCACTTCTCAACAAACCTAAACCGACAAGACAAAGACACAGTAACACCCGGGCCATGTGCTATAAGGGTTACCCACCCTTTAAACATAACTTCTGTTTAACACATCACACTCAGATTTTACACCTGAAGAAGGCCGAAGAATGAATCAACCGAAATGTTGTGTTTACAACACAGATACAAGGGGTTCAATCATCCGAAGAACCATTTGAATTGTATTTATGTTAAGGTTGTTAGGTAAAAACAAATGATGAATCATTCAGTAGATTCAATTTCCGATGAGGCTGCAGGGAATCGGACGTTATTTATAAGCGTCTATTATGTACCGAGTTCACTTGGATGGTGTAATGGTTAGCACATCTGCCTCACACAGAAGGTCCTGCATTTGATTCCCAGTACGAGCGAAGAGTGTGGAAAACTTTTCATAGGACAAATTTCCCAGTGCACTCAGCAGCTAATTGAGTACACTCTAAGTTGTGTGATTAGGGTGGAGATATCCCTTCGGTGGACTTGCATCCTGCCAAGGAGGTGGTCATAGAAACTTGTAAGAATAAATTCCTGGTCTCGACCAGACTTGAAACTTGCAAGGATCACTAAGCTGACTCATGCAACAGAAACCAGCTCTTCGTCAACAGGTGTTCATACTCCATTGGGAGTTGTCTCTTTACTTACTGGTTTTTAAAATCTTTTTCAAATGGACAATTTAAAAATTAAACACAGAATATTGAATATGTTCAGTGCCACACAATGCACATTTGGTATTGGTATGTTGCGTATTGCCTCTGATGCACATGTGCATCCATTCCACGGTTTTATTTAAGGCAACACACTAAACTCAGTTTCAGCCTTTTGGCATTGAGCAGAGGATGTTATTATTTTGTTGTGCTGTATGTTGTGTTATTAAGCCCTTAACCAACAGGCTCAAAAGATTATAATACTTTAATAGAGCCTATTGCCTGGCTTGCAGTACCTTATTTGCTGAGAAATAAATTGTGGGTTCTAAATTTTATGGCGCTAAACATTAATATTAAAATTATTATGGTGAAAAGCAATTTTCAAGTACTGTGTTGCTAATGGACAAATCTGTCTGCATATCTATATAGTCTAGTAAATTCCCATTGCTTTTCTAACAGTATACCTAAAGCTGTGTTCTGTGTCAGTATGTTTACATAATAATTTGAAAGGTTTGTGCAAAGTATTGTTAACTAAAATTCTTGTATTCATTTTTGGTAAAAAACGAAATTGACACATCAGCATGAGTAGTAGTAGTAGCAGCAGCAGTAGTTATATTATCAGCAGTTAGCAAATAAACACACATACACACAGCAGAACAGCCAATTTTGTGTTTGTGTTTGCATTAACCCCTTTCTCTCTTACTGTTCGTTATGTCACAGACAGATTGACAGCTCGCAAATATATTTATTGTACAAAAAATATTTTTTTGGCTCATTTTCAACAACTCTTCATATTTTCTGTTTTTTAATAATTTTAAAATAATAAGGCAACAGAATTGTGTAAAAAACGAATTTCTTTGTCAATATGAGAAAAACATCATTTTTTATCCATGAAAAATCAGTGATGCCTATATTTAGTGGAATAATTTTCCATGCTATACTGAGACATTATCAGCACCAGCAGTAGTAGAAGTAGTTGTAGTGTTGTAGATGCAAACACACACAGGCACAGTAGAGCCTTGCTTTGCCCCCACCTCCCTTTCAGTTTGCTTTAGTGTGACAGAAACCAACAAACGAACAGACAAAAAAGTGACAATGGCTTTTTTATTATAAGATTGCTACTGTATGTAAATCATGTTAAGATAGTTCAATGAATTTTAGTTTTCTCTAAGGCAGTGCCAGTTCCAAAGGTGCATGTTTGGAAGAGGCTGGACTTTATGGTGTGTGGAGCAGCCTGCCATAATTGTCATGTAAAATAATTTTCGTACAAAACTACGGCTTCAAAGTATTTCAGTTATATTATATAGTAAATTTAGATAATTCTAAAGACCAGAAGTCAAGATAATTTATAGAAACTATGAAGAAAGATCTATAATCTTTTAATTTTTATTTATTTTTATTAGATTTCTCGAGCACCGCTGATCCAAATAACTTCAAACTCAACACTGCACTGTGTGCTGACTAATATATCTGGAGAATGTCAACTTCATACAATGGCCAATTGTTGAGTAATCACAGTGCATACACACACACACACACACACACACACATTTCTTCAATTGTAGTTAGATATAAACATCTGTTACTGATAATGTAAAAAAAAGTGTGCTTAACTCCCTATAAGTCATCTCTGACAATGTTTCTGTAGTCAAATAAGTATTTTGAGGAAGAAGACAAAAATTGGTTGTTGTATTATCCATTGTTGGACATAGACCTTCCACAAGATTTGCCAGACCTCTCTATCATGGGCGTCACAGAGCCAATACTTTCTGAACTTGTCTAGTTCATCACGCCATGTTATATTTTGCCGGCCGCAGTTTCGCATATGGTCTCTGGGGATCCATGTTGTGAGTCGTGACATCCAGCGATTGTCTGACATTCTTGCAACATGACAAGCCCATTGACATTTAAGTTTTCTAATGGATTCTATGATATCTCTGACAATAGACTGTGCTGTCTTGTTGATTTCTCCATCTGATGTTGAACATGATTCTTTCTTATACACGTTGCATCGTTCTCAGTTTGAGGGTCAATCTTTTGGTTAGGTTACATGTTTCAGCTCCATAGGTGACTATCGGGAGGATGTATTGGTTTATCAAATATTGAAATACCATAAATTCTGTGGATTTGTCTACATCAGTGGTTCCCAACCTTTTCGAGTCATTCCCCACTTTTGTCAATAAGATTACTAGTACCACCCCCTTCCATTTATTAAGTTGCAACAGAGAATAATTTTAAAAAATAACTTTATTTTAGGTATAATTAGATAGCTTCATACTAAGAATTAGTTTAACTTTTAGCATCCTGTCCAAAGCCCAGTCCATGATTGAGCAGAAAATGTCTAAAAATGGTTTGTTTATTCAAATGTTTATAGTGTCTTTACTTGTGGAAGGACTTGCGGCCTCATGCTTTTTAGGACTTCAAGAGTTAATATTATGATTGTATTGCTGCTGCTGTGTATTTGTTACTCAAAAAAGGCAAGCAAAAATAATTAGAACACATCATTTGAAATTCCAATTTATTACAAAAAAAATAAGAATTCTGCTATTGTAACTGATATATACATCGATGTGATTTCTGTTCTTGTTTTTTTGCTACTAGTTATTCGATTTGTGAGAGAGCACATCTTAAATCATTCTCAACTTGGAGCTTAGAAGTGCAGAAACCTATCTCTAGACTGGACTTTTATTTTTACCTAATAGCCTTATTCCCCC
The DNA here is from genome assembly GCA_006491835.1 of Architeuthis dux. Taxonomy (NCBI): domain Eukaryota; kingdom Metazoa; phylum Mollusca; class Cephalopoda; order Oegopsida; family Architeuthidae; genus Architeuthis; species Architeuthis dux. The sequence goes on along the minus strand of VCCN01002092.1, from coordinate 1,046,745 downwards.
CTTTGGACTACCGCTGATCTATGTGATGAACGGAGAATAGAATACATTACGCAATGCAGGAAGCTAAAATTTAATCTCTAAAATGATTAAATTTCAATTTTCTTTATTTTTCAATCTGTTCTGCTTCTGAACTACCCTATTTGGTGATTATAAGACCCCAACCAAAAATGGCTCAAAAGGTAAACACAACCTTTGTTGACCAGAACCTGTGGAGGAGTTTAAAAAACTGGGTGATACATGAGAAGAATTTAGGGAAATGTTTTTTTTTCTTCTTAATATTCACTGCTGAAATAAGGAGGATCCAGGCCCATACCAAAGGAAAAATGGGGGAGGTAATGTTTGGAGGGGCTAAGGATTCGAAAAGAGTCTTTTTATTTTTTTGATTTGCTCATTATGAGTTGTGGCTTCCAAATTTATTTATTTTTTTTTTTGTTTTTTAAATGATCAAATTTTGCATTTTATTATTTCCTTGCAAAAGATTTGGGGGCCAGGCCCCCCTGCGCCCTGCTTATTACAAGCCTGGGGTCTTATATGCCATCAAATATGGTAATTTAATCCTTGAATCTTTTATGTTTTCTCTCCCTCTGCTGAAAATTCATTTTTGCTATTTATTGCCTAAACATCTGCTAGTCTTTGCTACACTTGGTTCCATTCTGTAAAACTCATAAGAATTGGTACAAATCAAAAGTAATAAAACCATCAAGCATTAGTTGTGTAATGACGCTTAACATTAAATTCGGAGTGGGATTCAGAACATATTAGACACCTTGGTCTGTTTTTTACTTCAACAAAGAAGTAATCATTTCTCCACTTATCTTGGAATTTTATCATTTCTTCAAAAAAGGTTCCCTTTTTCTGAGATGAAATTTTAATAAAACATTATTTTCATCATGCCATTCAGAAAGTCAAAAGGGCCACAGTTTACTCATGGCTGATCTAGATATTAAAAAACATTTTCTAATTGTGCTTTGCAGAGGTGGGGAGGTCAGGATCCCCTGGACCTCCTCTCCAACCCCCTCTAGATATCTGCCTGCATCTTGTGCAAACATTTCAAATTTCCCCTGGCAGAGACATTTCTTGGTTGGAGTAAAAAGGAGTGCTTAAACAGCCTTCTTAAAGTATTCATTTTTTTGAAAATTACAAACTTTTTATTAGTAGTAGAAGTATCCTGTTGTGTCTCCAACATGTTTGCTGCCAGGGACAAGATTTTCGCAAGTCGTCAATCCTATGCCACAGACAAGATAACTTGTTTTATGATAGTGTGTTATTCTTTCACAAGATGGCAGCATTTCGTTGGGCAAACCAAGGAAATTTGCATATTTACTTTGGTGATATTGACAACTACTGAATGAAGACTATCTTCATCGATTTTTTTTACAAGAAAAACCTGTCACAGGAGTTACAACATAAAAATATATACTAAGCAGCGAACCAGTTAAAGTTCCTTATTTAGAAAGTATAAACCCTTCTAGCGGTCAAACAACATTTCTGTCACCATTGGCTGACCAGTAGCGCAACATTATTGTCGTTTCTGGTCATTGTTATTTAAATGAATCCTGGGAGTAAACCAAGTGTTCACTCAGTACTACACCATGCCTAGATACACTGCCTGTTTGATGCGATACCTGTATTGCCAAAAACAATAATGTTGCTCTACAGGTAAGCCAGGTCCGCTCAGATGGTGTAATGGTTAACACATCTGCCTCACATGCAGAAGGTCCCGGCTTTGATTCCCGGTATGAGCGAAGAGTGTCGAAAACTCTTCATTAGGACAAATTTCCCTGTGTACTCAGCAGCTAATTGAGTACACTCTAAGCTGTATGATTAGGGTGGAGGTATCCCTTCGGTGAACTTGCATCCTATCAATTGGGTGGTTATAAAAAAAACTTGAATAAAATCCTGATTTCAACCAGACTTGAAACTTGCAAGGATCACTAAGCTGATCCATGCAACAGAAACCGGGTCTCCGTCATTGGGGTCCATACTCCATTGGGAGTTGTCTCTTAAGACGCTTTACCTTTTTACAGGTAAGCCAATGGTGACAGAAAAGTCTTTTGTCCGGTAGAAGGGCTAATAAGGTACACTTTGATTGGATCTTTTTCTGAAGCAATTTTAAGCAGTTTTTGGCCATTAATATTTTTTAGTTGTATTATATCTCTAATTACTAATTTTAACAAAATTAAATTAAGTTACATTCATTTTTCTGATTATTTTGTTTGGTCTAAACATTAGGTCATACCATAAGTAATGTCCAAAATCTGATAGCAATAGATTGAATGATATTTTCACTATTCTAAAATGCCTGAATGATAACAATACATGTTAGTACAGTTTTAAACTATTGACTTACATCCTCATAGTATGTTTCAATTAACTTAGTTACTAACCTGACTTTCCTAAAGCTGGGTATGTCAGAAGCCACCCCAAATAATTATGGTATTTATGGGATAGATTCTTTAAATGAAAGAAATTGCCTATTGAGCACATTTAATATGTAATGCTCTATGAGTTTAGAAAAGGCAATAACGTTGCAACAACGACCCAAAATAATTATGTGTTTATGGGATAGATTCTTTAAATGAAGAAAATGGCAAAGATGGTTTGAAAGGTTTAGAAAAGGTGATTTCAGCTTAATAGATGCAACACAAACAGGTCTTCATGTTGAGTTTAACAATGACCTGCTTTTGTCTGAATTCAATAGAAATAGTGCTATTACACTTGAAGAATTTGCTCAAATAATGAATTCAAGCCATTCAACGGTTCACTGTCATCTGCAACAACTTGTGCCTAAACTTGGAAAATGGGTTCACAATGATTTGACAGAAGCCAACCATGAAGCAAGAGTCGACATCTGCACTATCGTGAATGCATCCCACCATTTTTGGACAGATTAGTGACTGTTGATGAAAAATGAATATTTTAAAAGAATATAAAGCGATGCAGACATTGGCTTAATGGAGGCAAACATGTTAAACCACAACCCAAAATAGACCTCCATCCAAGGGAAGTTTCGGTATGTGTATGGTGGGATGGTGTGGTCCAATTTGAGTTGCTACCAGTCGATGTTATGATGACAGTAGGCATCTATTGACAGCATTTAAACACTGCCTTGAAGAAAAAAGAGGCAGAGTTTGATCAATCACAATGGTGTGGAGTTCCATCATGATAATGCAAAGCTCCATACAGCAAAAATCACATTTTTCCTGGGAAAAGATTCCTCACCCTCCTTATTCTCCAGGTCTTACTCCATCTGATTACAACCTATTCCGGAGTTTACAGAACTCACTTGATGGGCTAATTCTTGACACGCATGAAGAGGTGGGAATTACCTTCTCTATATTCTTTTCCTTGAAACTAAAAGAATTTTTTAAAAATGGTATTATGAAGCTTGTGACTGTTGTTGAATATTCATCGCCAACTTCCAAGAAGGTGATAATGTTACACCACGCTCCACTAAGAGTCTCCAGGAATAAACTAATGACATTATCTTACCACTGTTTAGGTATGAAAAAATGGACAAAAATTGTAGGAAGGGGGTTACAGCTTGGCCATGGCAACTGAGGCTTTCCCAATCCGCCTATTGAGCTCTGGGTTGAAGGACACGTTGTTGGTGACTGTCGATCCCAAGTAGGTGAATTTATCTACCACTTGCAGGGCATAGTCTCCAATGCTGATGCTGGTGTCTTTGCCAACATTCGTTTTCAAATTCTTGGCAAGTATGCGCCACGCAACCAACTAGCCTCTGGAGATCAGATAACTTAAAATAAGAATAAATTAAACAAGAATTTTTTTAATATATTTTTTTTCTGTCCCTAAATTCAGACACAAGTTATGGAATAAACTACTAGTTTATACTGAAGCCTAAGTTGATTTGATTTTTTTCAATATATACTGTTATAGCAAATTAGAAGCCGTCAACCAAAACAGTCAAAATAGGTTTCTTCAGTTTTCAAGTCGGTCCGGCTGGCTATGTATGTATATGTGTACAAGCTACACCAATGGAGCTAGAGTGCTGAAAATTTCAACATTTACTCCTTATGTTTAGAAAAAAAAATTCTTTTTTTAAAAAAAATTCTCCCATAATAGGTTTTTAGTGTGGAGGTTCAATTTACAATGTAAGTTTATGCTAAATTGATACCTAGTTTGTGCCCACTTGTTTTTTGAAAATTTTCAAAAAGGTGTGAGAAGTAACTAATTGATTCGCCCCCCCTTTTTTAAGTGATCACCCCCAACATGGCATGCTGCCAAAATATGTTGGTAACATGACAGTTTCTATTGAGTGACTAAGCAGAACTGTTATTTTTTTTTTAATTAATGGAATATTATTACTGCAAGTTTAAACTTTTGCTTGTATCTTCTTGATTGCTTAAATATTATTGAGATTTGTATTTTATTCTTCAGCTTTTTTATTGCTTGCTTTTATTCTTAAAATTTATTTTTAAAAATGCCAATTTAGTTTGTAAAATCTTTGCCCTGGTCAGATTATTGTGTATGTTGGCTGACCATTTTTCCGATGATGGCTGTGGCTATTATTTTTATCAAATGAACTATTGTAAGCCATTATTATTCAGTTTGACTACTATTTATCTTCATCTTAATTTGAGCTTCTGCAAGCCATTAAAGTTCTTGTAGCTTAGATGGCAAAGCAGCTGGTGGTTTCGCTGTGGTAAGATGGATGTGAGCTCAAGTCTCACTGGGAGCTTATTCTTTATTTCTGATCTACACTATTTATTCACTGCCGTAGATTGACAGCCTGAATCAAGTTGTGATAAAAAAAACAACTGAAAATTAAGATGAAGGTAAATAATAGTCAAAAATTAATAATAATGTCCATGGTTGTGTGGAGATTTGTGTAGCAACCTGTGTGTGAAATTTACTATTTTAAAAAAATTTTTAAGTGGAAGGGTCGTTGCACAGGTGCGATCACACCTTTTCGGCCTCCGGGGTTGTTTTCCAGTGGTACAATTGATAATTGGTGACTAGAGTTAATTCCCTTGAAGGCCCAAAGGTTCAATCGGCCCATCGGCGGAGAGCTAATGTCTTAACCAAGAAGGGTGCACCAGCAGATACCCTGATGGGAACCATTGAAAACTTAATTAATTTGTGCAGGGTATTAATTAATGATTAATCCGTTCAAGTTGAACTTATTAGAAAGAGACAAAGTCCTTTCACAACTTTGATAATAATTTGCAAGACTTTTTTCTAATTCTGGTTTGGATTTCAATTTGTGACAAATTTGTCTTTGTTTCTAGCCTTCAAGTTTTTCTCTTTGAGTTTTGGAAAGTTGAGTTAAAAGATTCCTATGGAAGGGCAGAATTTATTCGGTATTTCAAAGAAGAAAAGAAGGGGGAAAGTGATAAATAACTGTTTATAGTTAATGCCCTTGAAGGCTTCAAGGTAGATGGCGCTGGCATAAGGTATTATCCCCCTTGGTGGTGGACGCCATATTGGAGCTATATAAACCGAGGAAAGAGTGTTTGATTAGTGAAGAAATCCTAAAGACAAGAGAAGGATTATTACAATGAGATGTCGCAACTGGTGGCCTTTTGGGGCTGCAGGAGTTGCCAGAAAGAAGGTAGAGTGTACCACCAGTCTGTCTTAGGGGCACTGCTTCTGGTTTGTTTTTCTGTCAGGGTAACCATCTCCTAGTTTGACTGTCTTACAAGGCTAAAGGACTCCAACTGCCCTACTATTTACCCATAGCTGGGGTGGCGGAGAAGTGGATTCATGCCTTTCCCAAGGGCATTAATACGTAGTGAATGTAAGCAGCCTCAGACAGGACTTGAACTTGGCACGCTGATTTTGTTTTCCGTGTCGATGAGCGTTACGCCACCCCACACCACTGTACCTGTATTGATTCTTAAAACAATAAATTATGAAAATGAAAAATATTGAAAAATATTTTCAATTTCAGTGTTCTAGACGTTATAAATATTAAAATTCTAAAACTTCAAATCTTTTAAAAAACCTTAATTTTAAAATTAACCTTTTTATGAACGTAGTTCAGTCTTGTGTATTGGTGTACGTCTTCTGATGTTATGACTGTTTAGGCTGTTTTCAACATCTTAACTCTTAATTCTTAAAGGTTTCTTATGGGAGCCTTGTGTTTAGATGCCGACCAGTACCAAATCCATGCTCAGATTAGGAATGAAACATTTTCTTTAATAGCAATTTCTTCTTCAGTTTATACCATTTCGGCTTACAAAAGGTTTTTTATAGAATTTATAGAAAGCGCCCTTTCTCTAGAAGCTCAATCTTTAAGTCCCCACTGGACAAAAGTGCTTGAAAACATGTGCAATCATTTGCAGTAAAAATATAAGGCCTATTAAAGAAGAGTAAGAAGAAAGTGCAACACAGGGCAGGAACTACAGTTATGAAGTGTATTTATTTACTGAGTGCCATGAATCTATAAAAATGTTATTTTATTTTTTATTTCTATCGCCCGATAAAAACAAATATTATCCACATTACTGGTTTTTTTTCAAATTCTACTAGACTGACATTAAGTAAAATCAAGCAAAAATGCTTTGTGATGATTTTACCCAAATAAAAGCTAACCATAATATTATCCTGATTCATTTTTTATTGGGAGAAGCATTGTCAACCATTATTAATTTTTGACTAGTATTTTCTTTCATCTTGACCATTAGCACTCTGCAGGCGTCTTTGAACAAAAGGTGTGTCCTGCGACTCAGGATCACGGAACGATAGTGTGTTTGAATTTCGCAGTTGTGTTGTCATGTTAAATTCAGTCATACATGAACAGACACATAAGTTACAGGCTGTCAAAGTTACTAAGTGCACAAATTCTTGGCACACTTGAAAAATAATTTTTTAGTTGCTTTTTATCACATTCTAGTGAGTAAACAGCACACATTGGAAATGAAGAATAAGCTCTAGGCAAGACTCAAACTCATGTCCCTTTTACCTCAGGAAGTTGTGTATGTACAGGACTGCCCTACCGACAGAGCTAATAAAACTCTTACAACTGTCAAAAGATTAAATTTAACCCTAAAACTTATCCTTCATCCTTCCCCAATTGTTCAGCACCACGTTTGTTATTGTTTTTACATACTCTAGTTGTAGTAGTAGTAAAAATATTATCCTGATCTATTTTTTATTTCTGATCTGTACTGTTTACTGACTGCTGTAGTCCGACAGTCTAAGTGAATTTGTGAGAAAAAACACCTAAAACATTTAAGAAGAAAGAAAATACTAGTCAAAAATTAATAACGCTAACAGTTTTCAGCATTTTTTTGCCATCTCTGAATGTGGAAGGATCGCTTATTTAATTAAGGATTTAGGCTTTATACCAATGTTGTTTATATTATTCTATTGGAATTGAGGTGCTAAGAACCATAAGGTACACTCAGCCATCTATGGCAAAATCGAGTTTATGCCACTATAATCTTCAAAGCCTGCTCTATCTGAGGAGCAAGTCAGATAGATTGGGTGGTGTTCGAAAAGTAGTCGAAATTCCCATTTGTGTAGTTATAGTTAAACACGTTTAATGTTTTTTGCTTCAAAATGCCACAGTTTTTCTGATGAAAATGTTTGCGTCTTAAAGTAGATGCTTTTAACTAAATAACAAAAATATTAATGGAATAATATTTTCAAAATTATGGCATTTTGAAAGTCAAGTTGAGTAACTTTAGACATATTTTTCTTCGTTTTTCATTATTGGCGGAATGTACCTTGTAGTTTAAATGCCTCAAATCAATGTTGTATATTTAATTGCATTTGAATATTATGAATGTTTTTTTTTTTTTTTGCTTCTATATTTTCACAAGGGAACAAATCTCTATTGACACAATGACAAACCCTTTTTTTTTCATTTCAGCTAAATGAGAACTAAAGGTATAAATATATTACCTGCAAACTTTCATTTTGTTAGCTATTTGGAGTGAGAATTTTTTAATTGGGATTTTTACCCTACCCCCTTTTTTTTCCTTTTTTTTTACCATTTTGAAAATATTTTATTTCTTTTTGTGGATTTTTACATTTTATTTCATTATCATAGTTTTCTAATTTCTTAACCACCTTACAATAGCTTCCCTTTGGTATATTATGAAATCATTACATTTTACCATATATGAATTTACAAAGATGTTGTATCTAGATATTTTCTATAGTTTTGAGAAGGGTCATTAATATTCAAATGGTTCTTCAGACGATTTGAACTCCTTCGATCCATTCTTCGGCCTTCTTCAGGTGTAAATTCCAAGTGTGATGGGTTAAACAGAAGTTATGTAAAGGGGGGTAACTCTATCCTGGCCATGTGCTATAAGGGTTACCCCCTTTATACATAACAGTTTAACCCATCACACTCGGAATTTACACCTGAAGAAGGCCGAAGAATGGATCGGCTGAAACGTTGTGTTTATAACACAAACAACAGGAAGGAGTTCAATCGTCCGAAGAACCATTTGAATGTTGTATCAACTTTGTAATTTTCTTCATATATTCTCTGTCTCACTTCTAGAGATCAAGGTGTAGTGTAAACTATTTAAAATTGTCAGGATGTAAAAAAATATAACCTATCAATTTTTCTAGGGGTCAAACCATTTTTAGTTTATAGTCGCCAATAAAATAAAACATTGTTAATATGTAGGTATATCAATAAGTCCACAGCCTAACGATGGAAAAAAGCATTTAATTTCCAACATAATCTCCTTCCTTGTCAACACACTTGACTCAATACTTTTACATTAAGTGTTTGTAAAAAAAACAGAAGGAAAGGAAATTTTATACAACAAATATTTGTTTTCCAACATAATCTCCTTCCTGGTCAATGCACTTGACTCGATGCTTTTCCATTAAATTTCTGGAAGGAAATGAAATTATTTTGGAGAATCCGGCTTACGTTATCCCTGTTTTTATATTAAGGTTAGCTGAAACCACATACTTATTTTCTATATAAGACAAAAAATCAAGATGATAGATTCAAGTATGATAATTCTCATACAAGACAAGCCTGGCTGCTCCAGAGTCAAACTCTGCTCCTACTTCTACTTCCTTGCGTAATTCTACTTAAATTTTGGGGGTATGTAAGACTTGACAGTTTAGCACAGGTTCTCGTTCTTGTTACATAGGAAAGTAAAGTCAACTCTTACTTTGTCCTGGAGTTTGACAAAAGAGACAAGCTTAGTTGTGGATTGTTCGTGTTCTTGTTACATAGGAAAGTAAAGACAACTCTGACTTTGTCCTGGAGTTTGACAAAAGTTGTTTTTCATGGAATTATGACTCAAATCTTATTAGGATCTCTTCTGCTCTTGCCCTTATGCTGGCTACGGCTTCAGCTGTCCTTGCTTGGGCTTCACATATCACATGACTACTTACTCAACCCGTTTGTGATATGTGAAAGACTTAGAGGTGACAAGCACCTGAAGTGGTGTCACTCACTTCACTCTGTGCTATTTAACTCATAGCTGGGGGGAGAGATGGATTCATGCCTTTCCAAGGGCATTAGTGAAAAGTGACCACAAACTGTCCCAGCTGGAGTTTGAACTCTGTTCAGTGAGTCCATTCTCCATGCTGTAACCACTAGGCCACTCCACACCTATTAATTTTTTTTTCTTGAGAAACTTGGACAATGTACAGACATACAATATGGAATGTGGTCCAATTTTGTTCTGGCCCCTTCAAGAAAAAAAATGGAAATGCATATTTTTGTTTAATCTGCGAAAAATAAGACATTTAAAAAAAATGTCAATTAATTTCTTGAATGTAGGTGCAAGTGGTATACTGGTTGTGTCAAAACCACTACACCCAGGGCTCCAGACTAACTTTTGTTACTACTGTCCCAGAAAACAATTTTAACCAGCTCAAAGGAAATGTAAACGGTCCCCAAATCAAAATGTTGTTTCTTTACTTTGTTATTATCATCTATAGTTGTTAGTTGTTAGTAGCATAATAAAAACACCATTAAAATGTTGAGGAAATAAATAATTGTCAAACTCCAGTATAAACCTGGAGTTGATTTTGTTTTTCTACCATAACAAAAACAACTAAAGAACAATCCTCACCAAATCTTTAAGAAAAAAAAGATATCTTCCCCAGGATGCCTCCGGGACGGAAGTGATTTAAAAAAATAAATAAACATTTGCGTCCTGGGGAAGATATTTGTTCGTCCCCAACACATTTTTACTGTTCCCCGGTACAACGTTAATTTCAAGCCCTAACTACACCACTCACACCTACATTCAAGAAATTAATTGACATTTTTTTAAATGTCTTATTTTTTGCAGATTAAACAAAAATAAGCATTTACATTTATTTTCTTTTTCTCTTGATGTCTGGTGTTGTAAATTAACCTTTTCAAGACTAACCTATTAAGGTGCTTAATGCCTGAATTAAAATGTCCCAGTAGACTTCTAAAAGAGATCTATGGGACATATATATCCCAGCAGTCATAGAAACCTTGGGATGTATATGTCCCAGGAGTCTTGAAAGGGTTAAAGTATTAAACTATTTAAATAATCAATCTATAACAATAATACACTATTAACATCAGTAATAAGTGACCCTCACAACATTTTTGATTATGCAAATCTGTATATATAACAATATATATATAAATATATATAACAATATATATTTTTTTAAAAGTCAGATTTTGTTTATTTGCATTTAGAAAAATGTACGATTTTGCAATCATTATCATTTTTTAAATTTTGGGTTTGTTCTGTAAAACCCCCAACCCTTGCATGCGAATATCCAGCTTTTGGCAAATATGATACATTCCCCACCCAATTGCTTGGAATTATACTGGAAGTTGTGGGAATAAATCCTTGAATTTGCGGATGGAGAAAGAAATAAAAAAATACCTGCACCCACCTTGCTTTTTGCACTGCTAAAATGCCCCCAGGGAACAATTTCATTTTATTTTTACAGAATTCGCTCTGAGAATTCTTCTCAAAGCAAAAATATGGCAATTTTTTTTCTCTTTCAAATAGAATCATTTACATACTTAAGTTATATGAGATGAAGTATTTTTATTATTACTGTATATTTCGGTGGATTAGGTGACCTTCAGATAAGACGAGACCCCAACGTCTGAATTTCATAGTGTTAACTCACTGTTTAGTCACTGACCTATAAGACGACCCAATTTTAGGGGGTGTTTTTTTGATCGTTCAAGTGTCGTCTTATTCGCCAAAGTAAATGGTAATTTTTTAGTAGTTTTTATTCGCTAAGGAAGAATGTAGGTGTAAATTTGAATTTCACCTGCTGATGGGTCTCTGTGGTCAAATTGATAGTGTTGTCAATGTCCAATGGACTGCCAAGGATTCTGATCCATGCTGCTTACTTAACTCTCATAGAATATTAAACAACCTGAGCATTTCAATAAAAAAAAAGCAACAAAAATAAGATAGTAAACAAACTAGTCGGAAATTGATTAAGATGCAGTAGGTTTGACAAGAGTGTCCTTCTCCTGGCAGATGCCGAGGGGGTCTGCCATATCTTTGCAGGAATGTTCCGACGGTAAAGGTGACCCATGGTTAAACCACAGGATGCGAACATTCTTTAATTGGTACATCCAAATATATATATATATCCCAGCATATAAGTCGACATTTTAAGCATAAAGCATTACCCCTAGTGGATCATATTAGTCTGTTTAGATCCTAAGAACTTGACAGTTCTGGATGCAGTGATGCCTTATTTTGGAGTAGTCGACTGATCCTGCAAATATTGGACTAAACTTGAATTAACACCTTAGTTTGGGGGTCGACTTATATGCTGGCATATATGGTATGATAATAAGTTGACTTTTTTGAGCATTATGTATTTTCCCTAATATTAGACCCTATGGACTTGACACTCTGATGGACACAATGCTGCCTTATGTTGGAGAGTCGACTGATCTTGTGAATATTGGGCTAAACCTTAGTTTGGGGGTCGACTTATACGCCGACATATACAGTATATATTTTACATTTAAAAAGTGTAAGATTCGATTCAGCATTTGCCAAAAAATAAAGCCATCTCAGATATCTTCATAAACAAGCTCTGATAAAACTGAATTTTGCTATAAATTACAATTTTGTTTCTGAGATTATTTTTGGTAGACTATGCTTAATTTGCTGAAAGTTTGTCCCAAGAAGCAAGATGCAGTCAGTCAGATGAATGATAATAATAGGAGCTAGAGATAAGAAGGATAGAGACTATGCAGACCACAGCACTACTGGGGTCTGCATGAATACTGTGGAGAATAGTCATCAGCAATGGGAGGGGGAATTGGGGGAAGGTTGGTACAGTACAAACAACAGCGCTGCTGTGAAATGTGAGGATGATGAGAGGAGGGCTGGAGACCTGAGGAGACTTACTGTCACTCAGCCTTCAGCGATGACCACCAGACAACTGGTGAGAAAGTGCAAACCACAGCACTGCTGGGGATTGAGGGAAAGTGAGAGGTGGGCTGGAGACTTGAGAAGACTTGCTGTCACTCAGTTTCCAGCGATGACCACCAGGCATCTGGTGTGAACATGTAATAATAATAATAATAAACAAAAACAAAAAATGCTCAATAACTTCCTAAGAAAACCTTCATTTGCCTTAGGTCTCTAGGTGAAAGACTTAGTATATGATTGTGTAGCATAACGGGCGATCGAACTTCTCCTCTTATGGTCGCCGTGAGGGAAAGAGATGTTGAGGGAGGGAGAGAGAGATAGTAGTTTCCGAGAAAGTCAGGGTGAGATAGAAAGAGACAGAGACGATCATTTCCTCTGCAGACTGCGATGATGACAACGACGATGATGATGATGATGTCGTCTCTCTGTCCGGATCGCCGCTGCGGACTGCGATGATGATGATGATGATGATGTCTCTCTGTCCGGGTCTGCCGACGGGAGCCAAATTTCTCTGTGGAGGGAAAATCCACGTGTGTGGAGAGAAAAGACAAAATCCACGGATCTTCAAATATAAAGAGGTTTTATTTCTGTACTACGCAGGTCAATTTCTGGGCTGGTCTGCGGATTTCGTTGAGGTACGGAAATTCTGTTGCATGTCGTAAACAAAATATGTTTAAAATAGTTGGTCACTTTTCAGGGCTGCTACTGCTACGGATTCAAATTTCCCACTGGTCACCGCCACCATGAGACGGGTGGGGACGCCATCTAGTGCGAACCCATTTCAAGTTGCGACCCCAACTCTCTTCTGTTTCGATCTAGCCTTTATATATGCTAATGGTCATAACTCCTCCCCCTTTTCAAATCTTAACGGTTTTATGGTAACATGATACTCCAGTTGGTCACGTAGGCAGCTTAACACAGATTTCATATCTGACCAAGTTCCTATCCCAACTGGCTACTGGTAACATGATCTGGGTCTATTTCGTTACAATTGTATGAAACCGCAAATCAAGGAAATAATGATTTTTTTTAAAAATATGCACATGGGCTAAAACAAGTAATAGTTTACAATTTGTGGTTATCAGAGTTGCTGGAATTTTTTTTTAAAATAATTGTCATATTTTTGGTTTTGCTCAAGAAATGTTTTAAATTTGTTTTTAGTGTTTATATTTCTGATTTTAAAATGTCTGAATTCTTTTTTCCCCATTTTTTTTTCATTTTAATAGAATATTTGTCATTGATAAATATTTGTAGACAACACACTTTAAAATTCTAAATATTTCTGGTAGTTATCATAAAGTCTACTTGTATTAATACATTTATTAAGTTGAAAAGATGTTTCTTTGAGACATTTCTAATTACAGTGTTTTATTTTGGAAAAATCCTTTTCAAATCTATTTGTTACAGTAAGATTGAGAAACTAGTGATTTTGTGAATTCCTTTAACATTTCAATCATGTCATGAAATCCCTACTTTCAAAATCAGTATAGTAATGGTTAACAAACCCATGATGCTGATCATTACTACTGCAATGAATTTGATCCCCACTGGGTGCTCCACTACTGTGACCTTGTATCAAACTAAGCCGAATATCAAGTATATTCTGCTGCAGTATTTTCAGTATATGTGCACTACAGTTTAGCTTAGTTTGACACAAGGCAACAGAAATGTTTTGGGATTTCATGAAATCACTAGAGATTTCACTAGTTTCACAATCAGTGCAGTAATGGTTAACAAACTTGTAATACTGACCATTACTACTGTAATGAGTTCGATCCTCACTGGGTTCCCCACTACTGTGATCTTGTGTCAAACTAAGCTAAACTTAGTAAATATTAAGTATATTCTGCTTCAGTAATTACAGTGTATATACAGCTTAGTTTGATACAAGGTCACAATAATGGGGAACCCAGTGAGGATCGAACTCATTACAGTTGTAATGGTCAGCATCACATGCTTGTTAACCATTATTACACTGAAATGTTCAGCGATTTCACAAAATCCCTAGGGATTTCACAAAATGTCTAGTTTCATAATTACTGTAACATATTAATATTAGAAAATGCTAAACATAACAAATGGAAAAGTTAGAGCTTTTCTTTATTAAATTTCGTTTAGGGTCACATGTATACTTCAAATGTGTGTTAATTTTGTCTGACATTAACACATTCAGCGCCAAAGGATGTTAACGTTTTCCGAACAATATTAATTGCGTAATGTCCCCCCCTTTTGAAATTTGTGCCTTGTCTTCATTTTGTCCTCTGCACGCTGCTGTGAATAATACCTGCTTTCCAGTGATGCTATTTAGTCTTTGAGGAATCCCCCCTGTCCCTTGGCCTCCACATGTCAGCAAATAAAACATTGGCGCTGAATGTATTAACATTGAAATTTATTCACAGGAGCATATCTTTATATTTATTTTATTTGTAACTTTCTCCCCAAAATAAGGAATAAAATGGTTGAGTTACTCTACATCGATAAAGATCAAAAACATTGATTAGTATTATAGTGTTAGGCAAACCAGGTAGTTATTCTAACAAATTCTGGCCCTGTCAGCTGGGGCCTAGAATACGCCAACTGCATCCCCAGCAGAGGGGTAGGACCCCCCTCAACCCGGGGATAGCTGTTCTTTCACCAAAGTCGCAAGACTCTAGTTAAGGAAAAGTAGCCAGAGTCTTACAACTTTGGTGAAAGATTACTTTTCCGTAACTAAAGTTACAAGACTCTATTTTTAAAAAAAGTAACCTTTCACCAAAGTCGCAAGACTATTTTGGGGGAATTTTAAACTGATTTTGGCATTAAATGACCCATCAAGGGTTGATATGCCACTAAACAAATCAATCTAACAAATTGTAAGCTTTTGAATATAGGGGTCACCAAATTAGTTAAATTCATCCGCTTACAAAAATATAAATTCATTGTAATACAAGAGTTGCTTCCCTTACATAATTTCCTTTTTTTTTCTCGGGAGAATCCTTTGAGAGAAATTGGATGGGATGAAAACAGGGAATTAATGAATTCTGAGGCTTGCGTAATATGTAGGATTGAAAAGTGTTCAAAGTTCAGACAAACAGAAACATTCAAAATATTCATAACCAGACGAGATTCAAGAAAAACTTTCTGTTTGTATTTCTCTCTGAAAGGTCTGGTCCGTTTCCCAAATATACTTATCTATAAAATCAAATCATGGATAATTTTATATCTGGCAGAATATCATATTCTGTCGGATATAAAATTATCCATCATTTGATTTCATCCTGCCGACATCGAGAACCACATTATATTCATTCCTAAAATACGAACGTGAGAGTAGAAAAGCCATCAAAGAGTAGGATTAAAAGACTCCTGCCTACTATGAGAGCTTATCTCAGTCGGCAGAGCAGTACCTGCATATAAGGTTGTTTCCAGGGTGGATGCGGGTTCGATCCTAGCACAGTTTGTTTCTTTATTCACATTTACAATTTAGGTTGCTCGTTTAGCAGTTGCTCACACTGGTGCCAGGCAAATATAGGTTCTCAACTAATAAATGTCATTATAATTATCATACTTATCTATACAATACAGGTTGTAAGAAAAATTAGTGGAAACAAAATTTCTTTATCTTGATCAGAATTTTCCAAACTGTGTGTTGCAAAAGTTAAGTATAATTTTTAAAAAAATACTTTTCCTATGTCAGTTGAACTGCTGGGGTGACATTATATATTTGGCTTGGCTAACAAAACCTGAGTAATGTGTTGCAAAAAATTTAATTTATAAAAAAGTGTGTCACCAATGCAAAAAGCTTGGAAAGCTCTGATCTAGATATTTAAAAAAAAAATTTCAATTGTGCTTTGCTCGAGCAGTTGGGGGAGGTCCGGAGCATTGGACCACACCTGTATTAATAGATAAACAAAGTATACAATGATATGATGGAGGATACGTTATGGACTTGTGTAATAATTTCAAGTCGTGAGAAGCAGCAGAGGAGGCGATGAGGAACTAAAATGAGTCTAAATTATTTTTTTTTTAAAAACTAATTGTATTTGAAATTGCTGTGACCTTTTCATGCTGACTTTTGTTGCTGTTATTTTATGCTTTCAGATCAATTTGGAAGACGATGCTACAAGTGGGGATCTTGGTCTGGGTGAAAGCAACCACCATCAGCTGAGTATGCGGATCAACTTGCCCGGTTCACACGGTGAACGAGTATAATCAGCACTTCATTTACGATGTTGTTACCTAGCAACACCTTATATTCCTTCCCCCAAACACCTCACCTTCCTTCTGTATTTTCTCTTCTTGCTCAAAAAGAAGGAAAACACACAGATGAACTTCACATTGACATTCGCTCTTTTGTCGTATCCAGATTATAAAACGTATGAAGGAACGGTGTGAATCAGGGTGGCCAGATTTGGCCAAAAGGGGATATAATCCGAGGTTTATCTCGCCCAACACAGGCATTTGAATAGTGTTGAATTTTGAAATCAAGTAAGTTTGGAGACAGAGGTTCAATACCAGCCTGTTGAGAGGCAGAGGTTCGATACCGGCCTGTTGAGAGGCAGAGCTTCGATACCGGCCTGTTGAGAGGCAGAGCTTCGATATCAGTCTCTGGTGAGGCAGAGCTTCGATACCAGTCTCTTGAAGCTGCCGGCTTCAAGAGGCCTCCACTCGCTTGATTTCAAAATTCGATGCTATTCCAATACCTGTGTTGGGTAAGTCTCTGAGATAAAGCTTGGATTATCTCCCCTTCTGGCCAAATCTGCCAACCCTGGTGAGAACAAACTGTCTAGATTAATTTAAATTATAAAAAAAAAGCAAATAAAAAAAAAAAACACTTTTCAATTTTTTTTATTTTATCAAATCCACAGAAGTTGATGTTTCAGTGTTGACATGTGGCAAAAAAGTCTTTATTTATTTTTACTATTATTATTTTTTTAAGCATTTATCAGCTTTTCAACATTGTAATAAACTAATATAAAAAAAAACAAGCAGGACGAAAATTAGCAGCAAAAATTTAAATAATCAAAAATATTATTTTTGAACAAAATTAGAATTAACAAAAAAAATTTTTATTTTTAGTTACAATTTTGGCACTAAAAATAAATTCAAATTTAATCTGTGTTTATTTTTAAAAAATTTTTAAAAATATTCATTAAACCCAGATAAAATTTCAATTATTGTATATGCCGGACTATAAGACAAATGGTTTACAAGTATATTTGGAGGACTACCGCTCACTACAACTCATCCAAGCCCCATAACTGTCCATATCAAGTTTCGGTTGACTGCCCCCTAGTGATAATACCAGCACATTGGATGCAGTGTAATATTTGTTGAGATTTTTTTTGTTTTTTAATTAATTACAGTCTTATATGCCGGCATATACCTTGATAAAAAAAATCTTTAGATTCAATTTTTGCACTTAGATTAAATTAAAATTCAATCTGTTCTTTTGGTATTCATTTAATCATTAATTTAACACAGATAAAATTTAAATTGATGACAAAATCAAGTTTAAAAACCTTACAGATTCTTAGAAAAATGTTTCTAAAGGTTTTCAGAATCAGTGTTCAACACATCCATAAGCAATACTGTCAATATAATACAGTTTGTTCAGACATGTTTAAAATTAATTTTTGCTGTTAATTTTTATTTTGGTCTTTGTGATTTTTACAATTCTCTTTTGTTTTTGTTTTTTTTTCTTTAATTTTAATTTTTTTTTTTGCAATATGCTAACATCAGAAACATTAACAACTGCAAGGAAGACTATTTTGTAATAGGAATAACAAAAAGAAGCAAAAAAACATGGCTCCCAAAGTGAGTGGAAGATGAAATTAGTTTGCGTTTTTTCTTTTCTTTTCTTAAATTTAGCAATGTTTAAATGTTATCTTTTTGCAAATATATGAAGAAAATTCATATATACAAAATGCTAGCCAAAAGTTCAGGCAGCTTAAGATGTGAAATGGTTTCCTCAAGGAAAGAAAACATTGATAGAAAATGGGTTCTTTATTTCCTGGTGGAGTGGTTTTGAGAGATGTGTGAAATGTCTGGCAAGACACTGGAAACACTGTAGATTGACTGATGAACAGATTGATCACTCTGCAGATTCATCGAACGTTTGGGTAGAACATTGTGTGTGTGCGCACACACACACACACACACACACACACATATGTGTGTGCACAGTATTTGGATGTGAATTATCTGACATGATGGTATTAAAA
Organism: Architeuthis dux; assembly: GCA_006491835.1. Lineage (NCBI taxonomy): Eukaryota > Metazoa > Mollusca > Cephalopoda > Oegopsida > Architeuthidae > Architeuthis > Architeuthis dux. The sequence continues at coordinate 1,028,189 of VCCN01002092.1, read as the reverse complement.
AGACAATGTTGAAAGCTAATTGTTGTTAAAATGAAACAATTTATTACATCAACATGTTTCATTTTCTGATGAAGTCGGTAGATGACGAAACATTAATGTAATAGATTTGTTCGTTTTTAACAATCTGCTTTCACCATTTTCTTTTCAATACCATATATATATATATATATATAATGTATACGCACACACACACACATATATAT
>VCCN01002092.1:1002928-1018399 GCA_006491835.1 Architeuthis dux | reverse complement strand
TATTATTATTATTATTATTATTATCACGATGAGAATAATGTGTATGTATGCACACACATATATGATGTGTGAGAGAAGCCCCCCCCTCTTTTCATCCTATAAAAACAATTGAAATAAACTTTACTGACTATATATTTTGATTTGAAGCATCAACCATTATTATTGGTAATTTTTTACTAGTATTTTTCTTTCGTCGTAATGTGATGAAAAGCAACTAAAATTAAGATGATTAAGATAAAATATAAGTAAAAAAATTAATAAATAATATTGGTTGACTTTTCAGGCCATTTTATTTGTAAGTTAATGAACAAGATTTTTTTCTCCAGAAAGTTGAATTTTTTCATCCATCCTAAAAAAGATTTCTTTAAAACTTCTATTTTTACACGGATTGTCTTAAATTTGTTGTCTTATTTTTTTATTAAAAATATTGACAATGAATCCAGACAAAAGAATTTGGGTAGTTAATCATGCTATATTATATATAATCATTACTTTTAGTGTCTTATATTATATAGGTTATTTTCATGTATCTAAGGGAGATAATCATCAAATTCTGCTAGAATTTAAATTACATTAAATTATGGGTTAGGTTTAGGGTTATTCATACCAATAAATTATTAAAAATTTTGTTAGTTCCAATAATTTTTTAAAAATTTTGTTAATTCCAATAAATTATTTTAAAGAAACTTTTAACTTTTATTTTGATTTTATTACCTCCCTTGAAAGTTGAGAAATAAACGAATTTAAGCTGTTAAAAGTTATGATTACCATGAAGAAAGATATAAGAAAAGAAAGTAGGTATAGAATTTTGGTTGGCATAAGTTCTCACCCATGTAATATTTGAGGGGATTCATTTCCTTTTGATATAATTCTGATCGTCACTTTTTAATCAACTAAAAAGTTTTTCTTTTCTCTTTTAAAAAAGTAATGCACCAAATTATGAAGGAACAGTTTTATTAAAAGGAAGAAAAATTAGGTTTCAGTATATCATTGTTCACAGGCCAAATTAGTTTGCTATACTATGTCCTTTGAAATGTTTTTTTCTTCAATTTCTGTATATCTTTGTATGTGTATGCATGACCTGACTATCCGACGTAAGACAATTCAGGGCAGGGCTGGCCCGGCCCAAGCCAAGCCTTTATGGGGTCCTAATCAGAATTTGATTTGGTGCCCCCCTCCCCCTCACTCTTTGGGGTTCTCTGGTAGCCACGGGGCCCTAAGCTAAGTGTTGTATATTCTTGTGGAGCATAGGGACACAACTACACCATGCCAGCAGATTTGGTTCTGGGTAATTCCCCTTAGTTGAGCCCATGTTAGCCTGGATGCCTTTGCTTCACTCTTGATTGAACTTCTCAAGGTCTGTTTTGGCTTCCCAACTCTTTTCTTCCCGTTGTGGCTTCTAGTTCGCCACTTGAGCTGATTCCCGGGTATCCAGCATTTTCATAGCAGGAAATTTAATCTTGGGCATCTTCATAGCTGAAATGGCTATTTCCTAGCCACTTTTTATAGCCAAAACAAAACACCTGTTCATCTAGTGTCGCTAAATATCAAAGTTAAGACGTTTGTCAATGAAATTATCACCTGATGTTGCTAATATGAACAACGTGGACGAACATTTCCGTGTGAAATCAACATGTGGGAAATTTTAAAATCTGGCAAAAATCAGCATATTATTCAATTTTAATAAAATCTTTGATATTTATTTATTAAAGGACGAATTTTAAAAAAAATAATTTTCCATTCAAAATTTTGGAGAAGGATTTTTTTCATATGATTCCTACCCCACCTTTTATTAATTTGATTATATTGTTCATATTATAGCCGAAACGATAAAACATCTGTTCATCTGGTGTCACTAAATATCAAAGTTAAGACATTGTTTGTCAATAAAATTATCACTTGATGTCACTAATATGAACAACAATATTATCAAATTAACAAAAGGTTGGGTAGGAATCATATGAAAAAGAATTCTTCTCCCCCGAAATTTGGAATGGAAAATATTTTGTTTCAAAATTTGTCCTTTAATAAATAAGTATCAAAAAGTTTATTAAAATCGAAATTATATGCAGATTTTAACAATTTCCCATGTGTCGATTTCACATGGAAATGTTCGATTGAAATATAAAAATGCCCACAATTAAATTACCTGCTATGAAAATGCTATAACCTGATTCCCGCTCACAACAGGGTTTTGATGTTCCAGGTCACTATCCTGGTTTTTGCCTTTGTCATTAGAAGGTTATTTGGCAAACCGACTTTACGTAGGCTTTCGCTAGAATGCGTCCTGAACCCTTCTGAAGAGGAATCTATCCGACTAGTTGGTGTGATGCTGCTGTTTCGCTAGCATGTATTTTTTACCAGGTGGAGTTGCTAGCCCAATCCCGCCTCATTTTCCCAGGCTTGAGACCGGCAAGATGACCCCAAAGGAACATTTAGGCTGAGTTAAGTTTCAGTTTGGCCTTTTCACTTCTTTAACGTTTTCAAGGACCCAAATGTGATCCATCCAAAAGATTCATTTTTCGGTCTTCACCGTTTTTATTTATTTAATAACACATTTCTAGTTTTGATTAAATCTTTTCAAATTTTGGGATACTATATCTTCACAATATTCTTTTTATGTAGTTAAAGGGGACTGGATTCTACATTTCATCCTTGTTTTGATTTGATTAAATTACATTTGTGGTAATAGTGGCATAAAATTCACAATTTCTATTTTAAAATATTTTTAATATATTTTAACACCAATTTTATTTATTTACTTTTTGTTTAGTTTTGATTTTGAACCCAATAGACTAAATGACCTTTCATTTCTCATGAATTTTAATTTACTTTTTATTTTGAAATATTATTAGAAAAGAAAGTAGGTATAGAATTTTGGTTGGCATGAGTTCTCACCCATGTAATATTTGAGGGGATTCATTTCCTTTGATAATTCTGATTGTCACTTTTTAATCAACTAAAAGGTTTTTCTTTTCTCTTTTTAAAAGTAATGCACCAAATTATGAAGGAACAGTTTTATTAAAGGAAGAAAAATTAGGTTTCAGTTCATCATTGTTCACAGCCCAAATTAGTTTGCTACTACGTCCTTTGAAATGTTTTTTCTTCAATTTCTGTATATATTTGTGTGTGCATGCATGACCTGACAATTCGTGCAGGGTCCCAAGCAGAATTTGATTTGGAGCCCCCTGACTCATCGCTCTTGGGGGTTTTCTGGTGGTCACAGGGCCTTATGCAAATGCTTGGATTGGCTCCAATTCAGTGCATGACAGTTGTGCTCAAAGACACCTCATTGCATGACAGTTCTGCGCAAAGACAACTCGTTGCATGACAGTTCTGCGCAAAGACAACTCGTCACATGACAGTACCGATGCAAAGACAACTCAGCACAGTTATCACATTTGGCAATTCTGAGACTATATTGTTTACTTTTTAAGTTGCACACACTTTGTTTACTATTTTTTCACTAATTTAAAACTAAATAAATAAGCCTTTATGAAGTTTATTTTATCAGAAAAAGAGCGAAAGTACATCTTATCAAATGGATTTTCCTATCATTTAGAATTAACTCCATAGCTTGTTCTTGAATTGTTCTGTATTAAAAAAGTTAGTTAAAGATTATGGAAATTGAACCAATAAACTAGAGTAACTGCAAACTATAAGTTACCAATAATTCAAATAACTCAAAACATCATTTTCATTTTTCTATATCAATAAATTGTATTAACTCTATTTTGTTTTTGTTGGTCCTTACGCTGAATTGCCCTTGCACTGAATCACTGACATGGAAATGTCAGTGAACCGCGTGTGTGTTTGAGAGTGAGGCTTGTTGACAAGAAAAAACAGTATCCCAACTTGTGTGTTGAAGTTGCCTTTATCATTCTTAGGCTTCCTACTTTCGTAAGAGGTTTGCTGTGTTTCTATAGGACCAACTTATGGTTGACCCTTTCAGGGTTGCCAGATCAGTTTTCTCAAAATTGGACAATAGTGTTACCAAACACAGCCATGAGTTCCTATAAGTTTTACCCCACATTTAGACAAAACTTGATTTTTGTGTGATATCGCCCCAAACTTGACTCCTATCAAAACAAAATTTCACATCTGTTTTTGTTAGATGAAGTCTATACTATAAGGCAGAGTAGGCTTAAGCCTAGGGGCCTGTAAAAATTCTGGGAGATTCATATTTTTCTTTTTTGACAAGACCATAGCCAGATTAGCCTATACGCAAACTACTCTACAGGGTAGGGCCCACAATAAATAAAAATTTAGAAATGTATCACTACTACTACTACTACTACTACAGGGAAAATGAATTGTCAAAATAAGAACATTCCTCGATGTGAAGTCTGAGCACTCACTATAATTGTTAAAATATTATTAATAATATCTTAAAACTTAATAAAAGTGTCCTAACAAATATCCCTATAATATAAATGGAATGAATATATTACACATTAGCACATAACAATCCACTTTATTCACACGATTGACAAATTACATTACTTACTTAAAATTATACATGAAATGGAGGGGGGGTGAGTAGGATGGTTCAAGATGGGGGGGAATATTGCTAATAGCCTAGGGGCCCTGGTATAGGTTAATCAGGCCCTGAGTATTATAAATCATTATTATTTAAATTTTTTTTACTACTTTTTACCTTCATCTCAAATTTTATTAGTGGCTTTTGCGATAAAAATTTAAATAATAAAATTTTCACATATTTGATTTTTTTAAATGGTTTATTCAAAATTCGGGCATGAAAGGGTTAAAACAGATTGTAATAAGTTTTTATTTTTTAATAAGCAATCATATTTGATTTAGTGTTGATAAAATAAAAACAAAAAACACTGATTATTTCCTCTTTTAAAATAAGAATTTTCTTCCTTCCTTAACATTAACAGGCCAAGAAAGTAGATGCCCTGAGCCTTTATGGGTCCTTAAGTAGAATTTGGTTTTGTGGTGCCCCACTCGACATCGCAAACACTATTGATATTTCAAGCATTCTTGGACGCCCTCTTGATGGCCACAGGGCCTAAGCGGCCGCCTAGTTCACTTAAGCCTCAGTTAGGCTCTGCCCTGAGCCATATCTTTGAAAAAAGATAAAATATTGGCTTCAGCTTGTCCTTGTCTCTAAGTGCCTCTTATGTATAATGAGGAAAGAAAACCCAGCTCATCATCTCCCTTTTATAATATACTTTTGGTTTTAATCTCTACTGACTTGATATTTATTGATGTGAATGCTTGGATTTAATATTACATGAGAAGGTAATACATTATTGCCCATATATGAGTACTTTTTTTATAGAAAGTTAATTTTCTTCTAAACCAAACATAGCAGGATTTTATTATTTCTAGTGGAACATTACACAATCAAGCTTTTAAGTTCTAAAATTGCAGTTGCAGACATAAATTGAATAAGAAAGAAAAATGATGCCCACTAAGCACTATGGGACCTCTACAAATAACTACAGTATCGCCCTCATTGATTCACCCTCGTATGTGCAGTATCGCCCATAAATGAGTACATACACACTTAACCACTTTTTTATAGTAAGTCAATTTTCTTCTAAACTAAACATAACAGGATTTTATTATTTCTAGTTGAATCAAAACGGATAATATCAGGTATTATTTATGACTAAATTCTACTGCATTGAAATATTATTTTTTAATTTTATCGAATAAATTATTGATGAGAAAGGTAATAATAAGATTAGATAGGTATGAAAAAAGTTTCAAGCGTGTAAGCAACATCTGATTTTAAAAAAATGTATAGTAGACAATGCAGTACACATATTTGAGTGGAAAAAATAAACAAAATTAAAATGCATGACAGCTGCGCCTTGCAAAAAAAAAAAGGCATGTTATCGCCCGCAGCTCCCATAATTTGAAATAGCAATCAATTTACATAAACAAAAAACAGAATAAAATATATTAAAAATTACAGGCGGTAAATATTTTTTCATCATTTCACTATATTTAATTATTCATCCTTGTTATAATATTTTTATATGTTTCAGTTGAACCAAGACATAGAATAAAAAATGTGCATTTCAAAAATGTATAGGCTATCGGAATAAATCAATAAAAATGATGAAAAATATTTTTTTTAAATAGTATTGAGTGAAAAAATATTTTTTTCCACAGATCAAAAGCCTGAATAATAATTAATCAAATAAAACTAAAAAAACTTCTGAAAAGAAAATTATTTTACTTAATTTTCCTGATTTTTTAATCCCAAAGTAAGAGTTCCATTCCAGCAGTTCCTGGATATTATTCTAAAAAAGGTAAATATAATTAGTATCTCCAAGGATATATCTGTAAAATGTGTAAAAATCAACGAAAGCATCATTATGTAAAATAGATAAATCATCAAATTAATAAAAGGTGGGGTAGGAATCATGAACAAAATTTGTTCTCAGAAATTTGGAATGGAAAATTATTTTTTTTTTAAATTCGTCCTTTAATAAATAAGTATCACAAATTTTATTAAAATTGAATATGCTGATTTTTGCCAGATTTAAAAAAAATTCTATTGTGTTGATTTCACGCTGAAATTTTCGTCCATTTTGTTCATACCTAAGATTAGATATATTCATATTTCAAATCTTAATTATTTCATTGTCACCAATATTTTTCTCACTCTCTATTTATTCATTTATTTATTGTGAATCTGTGACCCAGTCAGCAGGACCTTGCAACCCGGTAATGGGTTGGGACCAGTACTTTGAAGAACCCGGATCTATGTACCCTGCATTGCTAGTGTGAACTGAGTTGGTTGATATATTAGCTGCCATATTTCTGTATGCCATCTTTTTCTGTCATAAAAACAGACAACTCTCTTTCCTTACGGATTGTACACCTGAAGGCTGTAGAATGGATCAGCAACACAGAATGAGTTGAATTGTCTGAACGAATCTTGGAATAAGAAGGTAATACTTTGAAACTTGCTTACATTAATAGACCCCTTAAAATTTACACAACATTGTATATCACTCATATTATGACGCCCTGCTTACAGCATAGCCGATGGTATAGGCATCACTGATGCTTTTCTCTCATACCTATGCATTGGGAGTTCCTACCCATGCATGTAGTCAGGATTATTACATGATTGACAGGATGAGATTACCAAATTCTTTGAGATATGGAACTTAAGTACAATTATCTGCAACCGGAGATAATGGTTTATTGATTTACAAAAGACTAATTTTTGGATTTAAATCAGGGGCCGGTCCAAGATTTTGAGTAGGGGGTCCTACTTTTGTTTTTGGTCTAAATAGACAATAGATATAAATTACGTTAATTTATTATTACTTGGAATTGTTTTGTTTATAAAATTTCTTTATCTAGGATTATTTCTTTATCTATTGTTTTTTAATTGTGCTCTTCCCAAGCAGGTAGGTGTCCTGGGGCACCTGGACCACCCCTTTGGGTATGTCCCTGTAAATCTTTTTGATCAGCCAATAACCCATCTGGATCCTGGATCCAGACAATGTTGTAGATTGTGTTTTAATAAATGAAGCTTTCATCTTGGACTTATTATGAAGAGATGAAGTGGTGGGGTCTTATATTGTGTTGATGTCAGCATTTTCATGTTCTGTAAAAGTGCTTTACAAATTTTAAATGTCCTTCTGTATCCAGAATCTTAAAGCTGACCCGGAATTACCTGTAAAATTTGTCTATTTCCCAGTCACATTACTACCCACAAAATTTTATAATGACATTCATTATATTCAGTGATATTTTGATAATACCCTTTTGAATTTTCTTTTCTTTTCTTTCCATAATCAGATAAAAAAATTAATTAAAAATGTTAATACATACACAATAAACTATGAAAATTATTTTCAATTTCTGTGTTCTAAAACTTAAAATTTTTAAAATCAACGTTTTTATGATCTTCTGATGCACATGTTACTGCTGTTTTCAACATCTTAACTGTGTGAAGATCTCGCAACCGTTTTGTAGGCATGAGCATCATTAAATTATTTTTGATTGGTCGAACAATTTCAAACTGAACCAATCAAAATGAATCTCTTAAAAAGGCTTCAGTAGTCGTAATGTCCGATGCAATTCAAAAATTCATACACGTTTCAAACCTGATGCTTACTCAAGGTACTTGTTGGCAAATTATAGGTCTGCACCCCCCTCCCCCAAATCATTAGGTACGCCCCAGGGAACTAGTGTTATCAGGGTATAATTTTCAGTTGTGTGGGACAGTTAATTATTAAGCCTAAGCCATGTTTACTCTTATCTTAAAAATATATCTGAATGTACCTACTTGTAAAATTTCAAGAAAAATGATTCAGTATCTTTACAATCATTAACAAGTGAACTGTTTAAGCTTATAGAGGCATTTTTTTAGTATTTATTTAAAAGATCAAATTCATAATGTCAGTTTTTATTTTTTTTAAAAACATAGAAAACCTTTTTTAAGTATGTGCAAAAGTTTCCAGCAAAAAAACAATTTTTAACTGTGTATTCAGTCTAGTTTTCAGAAAAGAGGGCGCTAGGAACTTTTGCACACACCTATTCTTATAAGTCTGTATGAAAACTTGAATAAACTGAAAGAAGTATAAACCTAGTAGTTTTATTTTCTTGGCCTCTAGGGTTGTAAATTAACATCTTTCAAGACTAACCTATTAAGGTGTTTAATGCCTGAATTAAAATGTCCCAGTAGACTTCTAAAAAAGATCTACGGGACATATATATCCCAGCAGACATAGAAACCTTGAGATATACATGTCTAAGGAGTCTTGAAAAGGTTAACAGAAAATGGATTTTATCTTCTATAATCACAAACCACTTCTGGAGAAAAATGCTGATAGTGACAAGAGATAGGGGAGTTGGAGCCAGGGTTGCTAGATTTGGCCAGAAGGGGAGATAATCCAAGTTTTATATCAGAGACTTACCCAATTGAACCTCTGCCTCCAGATTCTCTTGATTTCCAAATACGACGCTATTCAAATGCCAGTGTTGGGTAAGTCTCTGAAATTAAAGCTCAGATTATCTCGTCTTCTGGCTAAATCTGGCAACCCTACTCAGAGCTAATCAACTTATTTTTCATGTATTTTGCTGGTATTTTTTTTTCCTTTACAGTTTGAATTTGCTGTCTGTTATCAAATGTTTTTGATAGCCTGTGTAAAAAGAAAAACTACTTTGTTGCTGTGCCCACTTTCCCTTCTTAGTCATGTCTTTCTGGCTATATTTGTTGTTTTTTTTTTCTTTTTACATCTTTTTAAAGTGAATAAATGAATATTTTCGATTTATCTTTCATTTTACTTTCTTTTCTTTTTTAAAAACTTTTGAGAAAAATTATACTTTTTCAAGGAGATGCAGACTGCAGTGTTGCTAGTGTACAGCGAGAGTAGGGGGGCGTGAGGAGAAGGGCTCAGTGTTGCTAAAATCTTTAAAAATAGCCAAAAAACACCCTAAAAATGTATTAAAAATTGTCAAAAAAATTTTTGCCATATTTTTGACCATTTTTAATATCTTTTTGGGGTGTTTTTTTGTATTTTTAAAAAGTTATCCAAAAAATACCCCAAAAAGATATTAAAATGCTCAAAAACACGCCATTATTGACCAAAATGTTTAGGCAAACATTCTTTTTGACCATTTTTTTGCGTGTTTTTGACCATTTTGCTCTGCCAAAACAAAAAGTGGCCGAGTGAAGCAGTTTCAAGTGCTGGAGATGTATTGTAAAAATGGTTTATGTTGTAAAAATTAGCATAAAAATCATTCACATCACATTCAGGGTGAAGGGGGTGATTTCCAGGAGGGGCCAGGCCCCCCTTGGCGACAAGCCTAGTGTTGCCAATTTAGATAGGTTTTTTTCTTTTCAATTTTTCAAATCATGAAATCATTCCCAAATTTAAAAAAACATTTAAATTGGCAACACTGGTCTCACAAACACTGGACTCGAAAGAAAAAAAAAATCATTGGCAACAGTGCGGGGTGACAGAATGGTTCAGAGAATGGAATCAGCACGCCAAATTCAAACTCAGTTTGTTTTCACTTTGCACTAATGCCCTTGGCGAAGGCATGAATCCATCTCTTCTCCCCCCACCCCAGCTATGGGCTCTCTAGCCATAACTGGCAACCAGTCTAGGAGATGGACAACTCTGATTCCAAATCAGCCTGAAGAGGGATGGGCTCTGTCTCGTGTAGCATAATCAGCATTTCTTCTTGCTGATGAGACATCTTGTTGCAGGGTTGCACATTTACGGGAGAGAGTTATCTGTGGAGGGAAACATAGTTGGTCCATACAGGAAATAGGCTCTCCCATGTGGCCGGAGAGAAAGACAACAAAATTCAAAATGGGTTCCATTTATTTGTGTTGATAGCTTCCATGCAGAGCCAGTTAGTGGATCAATCAGAGTATTGAATTCTGTTTTTCTGAAAATCTAGATAGTTGGTTAAGTTCTGTTTTTAGGTGCTTTACTGAAAGGGTGACCAGTAGGATGATCATAGCAGTTAAAATCAAGCCATATGGACTTCCTCCTCCTATTTCTCTCCCGCACCCAACGGGTAAGGAGTGAACCCTGTCGCTGCTCTGTGCCCAACTGACTAACTGCTGCCCGATTTGAATCGACATCTTAAAAAATACTCTGGGGAGCTTATTTGTCTAATGCATTCTCTTTGTTCACTCGGTCAGCCAATTGACCTATTTTCAAGCCCTGAACCTGATATGGCGTTCTGGGGCAAGTGCTAATACTATCACCCCAAAACGTCATTCTTCTCTACCCTCCTTCCCCTGCAAGCGAACACACGAACAGAGTGGTATCCTAACAACTCTGCACTGGGTTAAGGGATTATTTTAAATCTTTTTCTAGAACTGGACTTCTGCAATGACAGATTTTGGAGAAAAAAAATGTTTAATGTTTAAAGTTTGAAAGTATTCTTTTTAGTTTTGGCTGAATTTCTGAGATGAGGAATTACTATTATACACAGATTTACTCTAACTAGTGTCCCCATCTTGGTCGTTATAGTCACAATGTTTCGGCCATTAGACCCTCAGGTCTTCGGGTGTCTGCCGTAGTTGATAACCTTCTGGGAATTTTTAAACGAACCCATTATTCAATCAATGGCGATAGATTGTTCTCATTCTGCTTTCCATGCCAGGGGATATCTTGTATCAGTTAATTCTTCCGTGTTAAATTCGCCCTTGTGATGTCTCTTGTCTGCCTATTATGAGAGTATATGACTATTTTACATGACCCTGGGATTGAACTCACAACCGCCAGATTACTAGATACTCTTAACCAAGACTTTTATCCACCAGGTCAGTGAGTACCCCAGGTCGCCACATAATATTTGAAATTTTTTATAATTCCAGGCTTTTAACTGAGTTTTGGATATCGATAAAAGATGAATATCCCCTGTGTAGATAGGGAGATAACTCTGTTGTTCCCTATAGGAATTGTGTCCCTTCTATCGGGGCACAAGAGCGCCGAGGAAATAGAACGAAAATCTTTTTTTCCTCAAGATTTAAAATTGGTGCGCGGAGGACAAAGAAAAAAACGAAGGAGACATCAGAAGCAGCTCAGTGACAAGGCTAGTGGGACGAAGAAAACGGACTCTCTTTTGCCTTACAAAACGACTGTTAGACAAACCCTTTTTTCTCAACCAGACTTTTTCTCTCCCCAGAATCGTCTTGTTTTTTTATATATAAACCAATTCACAAAAAAACTCCAGAAGTTGTGTTGTTTTCTTGAATTATTCTGTGCTGTTTCACCGTTGTTCTCTCCTCTGCAGTTTGTACATACACCATTATTTTTTTTCCCACATTAAATTCCTTATTCCAGTCTTGTGTGGGAGTTGTTTTACCTTTGCCTCTCGATAACCATGACTGGCATGACACCCTGCTAAGACATAGCTTTCAAAGATTCTAAAATTCTACTGCTGCACTCTAAGGCGTTAGTACATTTTAACCCTAACCTGCCAATCACTGTTGTGGTCGATAGCAGAGCATACACCATAGGTGCAGTGTTAAACCACAACATGAACTGCCAGGAATGTCCTATTACTTTTGCTTCTAGGACGCTAATCAAAACTGAAAGAAATTACTCCCAAATTGAAAAGGAGGCCCTGGCTGTTATTTTTGCCCTAAAAAATTTCACAACTACTTGTGGGGTCAGCCTTTATTTACTTTGGTCACTGACCATAAACCACTCCTTGGAATTTTCTCCTCTGACAAGTCGATCTCCCAGATGGCTTCTGGTAGAATTCAACGTTGGTCGTTGATTCTTCAGGCTTATAATTTTAAGCTAGTTCATCATTCTGGAGCAGTCTTTGGTACTGTAGACGCTCTCAGCAGATTGCCTCTTCCTGTAACTGCTGAATATCAGCATCTCGAGTTTTCCGTGCTTTTAGGCAATATTAATGAGTCAGAATCAACTAGTCAATTAAGTTAGTCACACCTATTTCGGCGTCTCCTAAATCAAACATATCTAAAATCAACTGAATCTTCTAAATGCTAACAACACTATATTCTATTTTCCCTCCCTATCTTCTCATTTACTAACCAGTACTAAAAGCCACTAACTAAACCTAATAATTACGAAGAAACAGACAACTGAAAGAACTTGACTGCTCACCTAGTGTTTCTACATAGAAAAAAAAGGTAGGTAAAATTTTTATATATATTCTTTGACTTCATGACTTCCTTCGAAGCCCAAGTCATCAAAGGCAACATTTGGGGTATTGTTGTGTTTAGGAACTAAAAACCCAACAATAGCCAATTCTTTCATAATAGTCTTTATGTCATTAGTAAGAAGAAAGATTGTAAAGAATTCTAGTTTTAAAACTATTTGTTTCCACAATATAAACCTAGAGATATTTGTGTGTGAAGGGTTATTCACACTGTTTTCAATAATACAGCCTTGATCTTCGAATAATCAAACCTCATTGAAAAAAAGCATTTCAGTCTAGCTCCATCGACAGGTAACTACGACAAATCACACTCATTAAGTCCTAGGTTTTCTCTGCTATTTATTTCTTACTAAGAAGATCATTCTTCCTAATATTACCTTTCTGTAGTCCGGGACTGTAGACATGGGGAGGGGGAAAAACACCGATACAGTTTCGATGCAATGAGTCCAAAGGCACGTCAATGCTGCAATACTGGAACGATTCCTTCAAGGGGCACTTTCTCGCTTAACACCGGTAAGCTATCATGAACTTCGAGCCGCTACCACGTAATCCACGCTATAAGTCCCAAATGCGATTCCGACGTAGTTTCAGATGGCGAGTTAAGAGCGAACCCCTGAGGCCAGAAACTCCCCAAATCCGGGTTGCTAGCGCTCAACATACGGGTCACCTAATCTCTACTTCGTCTATATATGTCGGCGACCCGTTTCAATCGGCTTTTGCCTGCCGTACCTCAAGCAGGTCATTTCCTCGTTCGAGTCCATTTCCACTTCGTCGCCACACTTTCTCTTAAGCCTTTCATAACTAGACCGGCCGTAAAGATCGATTAAATATGTGTACGTTCCCTTCCCTTCCTAATTATATCCCTCCGCTAGCGATTATTTTTCAGACAGGAAAAAATAGGGAGATTTCTGAAAAAATGTATGTAATGTTTATATAATATATATATATATGTTATATCAATAAACATGGCGAAGCAAGCACCCAGCAGCCCCCATTCTGTTTCCGGTCTCAAAAAGCGCGGACCGGAAGTGGGAACGGGGAATGCTCAGTTCTTACCAGGCGAACAGCCCTGGTACAGGTATTATCTTGTTCCGTCTTAATACGCTTAAACACGGTTACGAATCAAACGCATTCTAATCTCACACAGCTAGAACAGACTAACACAGCGATCAGAGGCCCTAAACACAACAAGAACGTTACAATATACACCAAGTATTAAAAACCCTAATAGTATGTTTCCTCTCTAAAGAAAGCTTTAATAAATGTGAAAATAAACAGTTTTTATTTGTAAAGAGACTTTATAGTGGCAGATGTGTCCTCTTTCAATAGTTCTTCCCTTGGCTGCCACTTATGACAGTGTGTTTTTGACTCGGGATATTTTGATTTCATTGCTAGAATCGAAGATAATGTACCATCTCGTTGTAGACTTGAACTACTAGGCAAGGTAAACTGACATTATGTTATGATAACCCTCTAGAAACTGGTTATTTTGCAATATCAGGAGATAACAAGAAAGAGCGGGAGTAGATGGTTGAAATCGCGAGAGTTTCCAGACCGTCAGTACGAAATTCATATAGGGAGAGGAGCTGCGAGCAAAGCGGAAAATCCTTTTTAGACCACGCCCTTTAGATCGCTGGAAAACACCCTTATTGTAAAAAGTGCACTATTTAATTGATGGATATTGTTGAAAATAGAGCTTCAAAATCTGTCAGAAATCAATGTATTTTTCAATCATCCACAAACTTGTATTAATCATATTGACAGAAAAAAAGTGTTGTAAATTTTGATTTGCAAGTAGAGGAAGTTAATAGGTACTCATCTTCATCATCTCCATTCACGCTGGTTAATGTTTCCTGCTCCATTCAAGTACCCATTCCTATTCAAATAAGATTCGGTTATGGAAATAGACCTTTCCCGAGTTTCTTTGTGAAAATGAGACCAAGGTAGAAAAGTCTCAACGAAATCGACATTACTCTAGTCAAAGATAAATCGTGTATTTCTAAAGCAACCATGCGCGTTGGGAATCAAAGATAACTAGAGGTATAGGTCTATTATACACCTATGAACTAGCAAAAATAATTGAAAGGGATAAATGGTTTATTTACTCTTTCTATAATCTTAAAGCTAGCTTTTTGCAAAAAAAATTAATGAACACATATTAGCCAATTATTGGGGGCCTGAGTTGGCAGGTATGGACCTTCGTGTTTTACCTTCCAGCCTCAACGTACGTACTCATTTTTGTATTAATGTTCACTTCTTATTGAATGTATGTCTTTAATGTATGTCTATAAATATCTGCATTTGTCTTCATTATCATGATTATTATTTCTTTGTTGTATATTATTTAGACAGGTGCTTTTATTTTTATTTATTTGTATGAGAATACAAATTATAGCACAATGCCGTTATGGGGGTTGTGGGGAAAGTGTTGGTCATCTTTGTAACTATTTTGGTCTTAACTAGATCCATTCGTGACCCATACATCCTTGTAATAACCCTTTCAGAATTTGTTCTTCTCCTTTCAATCCTTTACATTTACCATAATATCGCAATTACTATGTGGACTTATATATTTCATTTCATGGGGTTTTAAATATGTACAATTTGATGTTTGATGATAGGGAAGGAGGCAAAAGATTCCCCAAAAAGAAAGAAACTAAATAAAATGTGAGGGGCCTCCATACCTTGCAAAGGGAAGAACGCCCGCTGCTTTCGAGGTTTCAGCCAGAAACAAGAGGGTCAATCTCTAATTGGGATCGGGAAAGTTCAAACAATTTGTTTACGGTTGGAATGGGACAAGGGCGGGTATCTTTTCCA
>VCCN01002092.1:985035-1000715 GCA_006491835.1 Architeuthis dux | reverse complement strand
ATTTTGTTTTATGCAAATGAGGTAGTTCTTCCCAATTCTTATTAAATGTATGTCTTTATTGTATGTCTATAAATATCTGCATTTGTCTTCATTATTATTTTTTTGTTGGATATTATTTAGACACGTGCTTTCGTGTCCGTTCGTTTGACTTTATATTTACTGCGCGGATTTCGCTAACTTTCCAAGATGGCGGACTCACGGACTTATTTGCGTTCCGAGAAAAAGAGTCTTCTTCATTCTCCGTTAGTGACGTCACAGATTTTGGCGGGAATTTGCCACGTGTACTCGAAACAATCCCTCGCATCTTTAACGTTAGTGCCTTCCTTCTATACTGGATTTAATGATTGATATAACAACCCTATTCTAATAGAGAACTCTCTCTTACCAGCCTTTAGTCTTATTTAGTAATTATTGTAGACCATTAAATCTATCCGTTGTGTTGTATAGCTCTCTTGGTCCGCGGGAGGAAAATCTTGAACTTGGAGAAAAAGGAAGACTCGAAACTTGTTTATAAAAATATGAGGATATATTTTTATTTCATAAGATACATCGTGGTAGAGAATGAACAGTAGGAGAGAGATATAATGAGAGCCGACAGACTGTTCCCAACAGAGGAACTGGCCTTGTGTCTTCCCCCAGCCTAGGCGGTCTGCCTCTCCGAGGGCGTCCTATGTCTCTCTGCTTTTTCGAGGGCCTCTGTGTCGCTTTTATCGGGCACGAACGCCAACGCTGATTTTCCAGTCAACATCCTGTTTATGACCCCCTGAACACCGGATGTGTCTTCCGACACTTTGCAGCCGATATCCTGTCCACAACTTTCAACACCTGTGGGGGTCAAATCTGTGACCTCCGCCCACGGCCGCCCAAATATCCAACAGTTGTATAGTTATACTTTTTGGAGCCTTTGTATGCTGTGTTCAATTACCATATTTTACATCCGTAAAACCAAGGATTACCATTACCTCCAATTTACGACGTGAAAAAGTATCCCGAACCAAATTAAAATATATTGGGGGGGGGGGCAATTGGGAATGTGTGTGTGAAGAGCGAAAAGCCTCCCGTGGATCAAAACTAGCGTAGGGGCCAGTGGGGGGGGGGGTCAAAATCGCAAACTTGTGCACCCCGTGCGTTTTCGTTATGATAACCATCAGTGTCAGTCAGCCAGACAACAATCATCTCCTGGTGGCACAAATTCACTCTCAGAATCGGCGAGTATTTGGGCCAATGCTTCATCAAGCAATATGAGCTTTCTTACCATTTTATACAAAACCCTACACCTTTTTACTTCAAAATTACGGCAAAAATCTCAATAGAACGACCGCAATATTTTATTTCTGAAAAAAAGATATATCCAGATGTTGGTTGTCAAGTAAAGGACTCGAGAGTGCCAAATCTGTGACTCGTCCTAAGCTGTCATCTTTCTATGATTTAAATGTGACGCCTCACATTTAAATCATAGAGAGAGAAATCAAATGCTATCTAAGTGTTAAAATGAGTCATAATTGTTTAGCCAAGTATTTTATTTATTTGTTTGTAAACCATATTACATATGACATGTCAGTGCATAAGTTTCAAATAAGATTGTTGGTATAAGGAAACCTATATATGAGTCATGTAGTGGCAAACACTTCCTTTTCATAGAGTTTTGTTTTTGTGTTGATGAAAAGGAGAAAATCAATAATTTCATTGCAAATCAGATTGTCGATTGACACACCTCAATTTTTTTATACAAGTATTAGAAACGTCTTATTTGAAAAACGAACTAGATTGGATTAAATTTTACAGAGGTTTCTGTTTTTATCAAACCCCAGTCCATTGATAAACAACTCAGATGCCATAAAAAGAGTTCAGAGGAGAGCCACCAAGATCATTCCTAGATTGGGAAATCTATCCTACACTGAAAGATTAAAACAACTTAATCTAGTTTCATACAGTGGCAGACTGGGACCAACATATCTACGGGGAAAACCAATAAAAGGGCCGACCTAATCCAAAGATTTAGCACAGGAATCAAATGAAAGCAATGGTTTTAAGTAGGCAAATAAAATGCTACATTTCTGCAATATTTTATTTATCAATGTTGACTAATATAGATACTATACGAATTAAAATCTTAATCATAAAACAGAAAATCCGAGTATTTTATAAAGCACAAATCACCTCGACAGCAAGAAAACTGTGTCGAGTTTTTCACAAGAAAACGAATATCATCCACAGAAATTAAATAAAAAATAAAAACGATCGTTAAAAATGCTGAAAAACGCTTCAAGCAAGAAAAAAATGCGAAATAAATCTTTTTCTAAGCGAACAGCAGCATCAGCATCATCATCAGCAGCCGTTGTAAGTCCACTACTGGACAACGGCCTTCCCCATCACCTTCCATGACGACCTAGATTGTGCTAACCTCTGCTACGTCTTGCCGGCAAACATTTCTATCTTGTCCCTCCATCTGGTCTTTTCCTACCGCGTTTACTGTCCCATGGGCACCAATCTGTTAGTCTTTTCCCCCATCTCTTCTTGCTAGGTGACCAGCCCATCTCCATTTGTGCTGCTTAATTATTTGTATAATATCTTTCACTCTAGTCCTCCCTCTGATCCAAGTTGATCTTTTTCTATCTCTTAGAGTTATCCCTAGCATTGCTCTTTCCGTGGATCTCTGTGCTATTCTAAGTTGGTTTTCAGCTCGTATCTACCAATAAATATTCTACCATCAAAATAAGGGGTCAACTTAAAGGTGCCCACCAGGAGATTTTGCGGTATTCCGGTGGGCCAGTCCTCCACTACTGATTTCATATAAAATAACGGTTCCCCCCTCCCCCATGCTTTCGGGTCAGGCCTATTGACCTAAATAGTTTAATGCCTTTTTTCTTATACAGACTTCCGGCATCTAATTTTCATATTATATCCTATCTACTTACTAAGTGTGTGTGTGTGTGTGTGGCGCCTAACGGGTCAGTAATCCTCGAGTTGAGGTCAGGGTGAAATTTGATCGGTAAATAAACAGACTCTGGTTTATTAAGTAGACAGTTTTATGAGTGGAAACGGGAAAGATTATTACAATTTGTGGAAATAATGATTTGTGATTTGGTCTTCTGCCTAAACTGGTGGCTTTTAACCTTTTTAGCTCCATGACCCACACATCGACAGCACAAAGGGGCGTTTTATTTATTTTATATTTATTATTTACACATCAATTTTCGCTATGACCTCAATTTGGAGATTTACTTTAGACTTGTAAATGGGAGGCTTATGGAGATGAAAGTAAGTCTTACTAGTAAACTAACTAGCTCCTATTATTAAGTATGTCTGACTCCAATAAAGTTACGGTAAAAACAATAACTATACTAAAGGCGTCGTAGAAGCGTAGTAATCTCTCTAACAATGAAGCTGTACATAGCAGCAGTAATAGTAGTGGATGGCTAGAAGTCTTAAAGGTCTGACTGACCGTAAGAAAAGCTAGGGTGCTGATGAGACTAGAGAGAGAAAGAGGGTAATGTTACGATGCGCATAAAAGGGATCTTTCTCTGCCTGTTCTGCAGTAGTAAAAGGAAATGAAATTCCATGCATGTGCAAAGAATGCAGTTTACACATGGTAACAAAGTGCAATGAGATTAAAGAAATACAAAATACTCTGCAATGATAAGAAGTATATTTATTATAGGAAATAATAACAAAAACTAGTTCTTAGCTGATGAGAAGAAAAAGTATGTATTTATAGAGTTCGTGTACTACTCAGTAAAATGTCTGTCCTAGGTTTATTAAAGATATTAAGGAAAAAGGTGTGTGTGTATGTATGAATGTTTATGAATGCGTACGTACATAATCAGAAGTGAGAGGCGCGTCTCTGGTGGAACCGTCATATTTCTCGAAACGACAAATCTGACTGAACAAAGATGAATAGATCGGTCTTCTTATAGTGAGTGGTGGTGTGTGGCTGGTCAGAAATATCGGCCGGTGGGTTTCGTCAAAAGTTCCAAGATGGAATATGAGGTGACAAGAAACATGATTTCGCCAGACTTGTCGTCTAAGCATATTAAATTTGAGTCGAGTACGGATTTCTCATGTCCTGAAAATTGGTTTTCTAAAAGACGAGATAACCTTATTTTTCGGAATAAAAATCTGGATTGTTCCGAAGGAAAATTGAGTCAAGTGGTTTCGCCTTGCTGACCGTAGTACGTGGGTGCAAAATACGTATGAGTCTATTACAGACTCCTTCGAAACCGGACTAAAAATCACCAAATTTGCCACAGACTAACAACTTCCTGTTTCATCACTGACGCCAGAATTTGAGTATGGGTTTCGCCCGCTATCTGAAAGAGAATTCAGACCTACAAAGTCTCCCGCATTTTGAAGCCAAGTGCTGCCCCGCGGGTTATAATGAATTTGTACGAACCTCCCACATTGAAAAAATATGCCTGTAAAAATCGTTTCCCTCCTATTTGCAGATCTGCCAAGTCTCCCGCATTTTGTTAATTATCTTGAGTTTTAAATTACAATACACTGAAATAGCTGTTTTAGAGCTTCTAGAATTGAAAGTTTTCGCAATTCAGAAAATGAGCTCAGGTACCCCACCGCCCCAGTTTTTTCTCCAGATCTCAACCCAATTGAAAATCTCTTGAGCATCTTCAAGAGGAATGTGCATGAAGATGGGCGTCAGTTTGCAACCAAAGAAGACTCCTTGCAAGCTAGTGTGACAAGTGCTGAAGCTATTGCAGTTAAAGAAATTCAAAATTTAATCAGAAAATCAGGTCAGGAAACTGCCCCCCCCCCCAAAAAAAAAGAAAGTTTTTAATGGATAATTGACTAATATCTGTGATTGGTGAGGAGTGATCTTACGTTTCTAAGTAAATGATTTGTATCAGTTTTTGTTTTCAAAATTGCATGTTGTTAATTTATAGGCTTCGGTATTTCATGTATGTGAGTTTGTATAGCTTGTTTAAACTTTCTTTATTGTGTGCCATTTAATGATTTAATAAATATAATTAGTGTCTTACTGTGTTTTTCTTCCCATGCTTAATAATTTAGCACGATAAAAATTGAGGAACTGCAAGAAAATACTTCGTCGTATTCTTGACCACCTGTACATTTAAGTTCGATATTTTCAGGCATTGTACAGGGTGTCCCTAAAGTCTGGACACAGGAAATATCACTATTTATAACTAACTATATTTTTTTGCCCCACAGATTAAATATGAGTTTGTCGAAAGAAGAAAGGATTGAACCGGTACTTCTTTTTCTGGGGTATGCTAAAGGAGAAGGTGTACTCAATGAAAATTAAAGATACGAGACACCTGAGGGAACGCATCATAAATGAATGTTCTCAAATTGACGGAAATGTGGAGTTAATGCATCGGGTTCATGTGAATCTCGCAAAGCGCATTGAACTTTGCATCACAAATGGTGGAAAACACATTGAAGATGTTATTTATTAATATTTCAATTAAATAAAATGTTCAAATGTTTTTATTGAAAATATGCATTTTGCCTATGTGTCCAGACTTTAGGGACACCCTGTATAACAATTCTATGCGAATATTTGTGTCAAAAAATTATTTAAATTCTTCCACTATAGCAGAATTAAGGGAATCATATTTGCATAATAATTTGGCATGCACTGTATTTGAATGTTGGTGTTCGAGCCTCAGTGAAAGCCAGGATTTCGTACTGCTGATTTTCAAGGCTTGGAAGTTTTGTTTAACATAATCTAGTATCCATATGTTCTCCCATTTATCCCCGTGCCGCACTGGGCTAAGCATTAACATATAATGGCGGAAGAAAAGTGCTCATTTTTCGAAGGAGGTATGTTATGTAAAAAGTCGTTTCTTACATGTATCGTTAGAGAATTTTATAAATCTCCAAGAATTCTCTTCTTGGAGATTTATAAAATTCTCTAACGATACATGTAAGAAATATACACACACATTTAGATCAGTGATTCTCTGGGGGCGCCATGAACTCCCAAGGGGGCAATAGGTGTCATGTAATTGCGAACCAACCAACGGAATAGATTGAAAATAAGTAAATGGGGAGACTTAAATATTAATCCTGATATCAGTAAATTATCAAAATCTCATCAATCTCCGGGTAGCCATTAGTTTTATTCCAAACTATCAAATGTTTATCTTCCAATTGTTAAAAAAAACAAATTGTAACATCATTCTAAATTTTTAAATTTTCTATTTGTATGTAAGAACTATAAAATTATAAATACTTATAACTTATAACGGGGGGGTTAAGAACCACTGATTTAGATACATTATATACACCAGAATACGACCTAGGGCCCCTGTTCCTATTCGTGCCACCTCGGTGGACCATAGCATGCACACCCCAGGTTTAAAGGTGGGGTCCGCCGTGCGCACGTCGAACTTAACTTTAACCCAGTGTGACACCGGTGTCACATACAATTTAAATGATCTGCACAATCCCTTATACAATTTTATCCTTGATTTTAACTCATGAAGTGTACTAAGTGACAAGTACTGAACATATTGGTACAGTCACGCGACTGTGAGTGAATTTGCCTACACAGAATTCCCCTTTAAAAAGGGTCATTTGCCTAGATTCCACGTGGACGAGAAATAGCACCTTTTTAAAAAGCTTGTTTTTTTCCACTAAAAAGGCAAGTTTTAACTCATTTAACAATTCCAATGCTTTAATAACATGTCCAGTATTACATTTAACCTAATCTGACCAGATTTCTTGAACAAATTGATAGAAAACACATGTGGTCCATTTGGTCTGTTTTATATCCCACATAATTTTCCTTCAAGTAGAAATGGGCCCGGGTTTTAATGGGTTAAAACTTGAACGCGCAGGCTGGGGGCGGGGGTTATTCCGCATACAGGCCCCGCCGACTAAGGTCCTATAGTCGTGGAAAACCCTCCCAAAAATCTTCGTTCGCGAAGCCAAGCCAAGCCATCCATCCATTCATTCATATACTAGAATACATAAAGTTATTATTACTGATGTAGATTTTAAAAATAGAATAGAATAACTTCTGTACGACTTAACTGTTTCAATAATGTACACTTAAACAAGTAATAAAAAAATAAAATTTAAAAATAAGGTGCTGCCTGTAGGGTTTGAACTTACAACTGTTACTAGATAAAGCGTCGGATGGAATGTTAATGCCAGAGACCTCAAAAATAACCTTCTACGCCTAATTGCCTCAATGTCGAAGGTCGCGGTTCGTCGTCTGCTGTGGCCAGAGTTGCCAGATTAGTTCTCAAAATCGACACGAGTTTTCCCAAAAATCGGATAAACTTGGTCAATCGGTCAAAGTTGGAAAGAAAATTGATGGCTAAAAATAGCTAATAGTGGCTAGATTATATCACGATAATGATAATAAATAGCTATTAGTGGCTAAATGTAGCGAGATTCATTTCACAATAGCGAAAATAGCTAATAGTAGCTAGATTATTATCACAGTGAAAATAAATAGCTAAAACCGGCTAGAACTGATTTCCTATATCAAAAGTCAATAATAAAAAAGCTAAAATTGATGGCTAAAAGTAGCTAGATTATTATCACAATAATGAAAATAAATAGCTAAAAGTGGCTTAAACTATCCAGTATCTAAAAACAACAAAAAATATCTAAATTTAGATATGTCCGATCCTTAAAATTTTTAATCGGATATACAGGGCCAAAAAAAGGACACGATGTCCGAAATCGGACATAACTGGCAACCCTGGATGTGGCTGATGTGGAAGGCTTGAACTACGACAGTACGCTGGACTGCTTCTAAGCCTCGCCTAAGGGGGTGCCCCCCCCCCCCCTGGAAAAGTACTACAACTCATTTAATCTACTCATTTACAATAATAAAGTAATATAAGTAATCTGCTCAAAAAAAGTATAAAAATTCCAGAATTTGTAAATGATTTTTATTACTATACTAAACAAAGAACATATATTGACGTATTGACAGCTTCTTCTTGTACTATTTTTACACCTCTTCCCCATATACAAACAAAATTAAAATTCTAAAATTACTTCCCAATTTCGAAACTTTGTTTTTGTATAACTTTTGATTCCTTTGGGATATTAAGAAAAAAGAAAAGGTTTTCTGATCCTCAGTCAGTGTCTTATTAATTGGGGTCCTACAACCCTTGGAATTGTTTTACCTGATCACTCTAATAACGGCGCAATCGGAAATAAACAGTAAGCCTTCGAATATACCTTTTTGTGCCCCTCTCCCCCGAAATATATCATTTGGCACCCCCTGAGAAAGTGGCTGCGGATGCCCATGATTGCAGCACTGTCGATAGTAGTGAAATGAAAATCTCACGAAATATGTTTTGGTCTGGGAACGCTCAAACCTTTTTCCATATAAATTAATGGTAATTGCTACTTCGCTTCGAAAGTTTTTCTAGAAGCTCTAGAACAGCTATTTCAGTGTATTGAAAAGCTATCTTGACATAATTCTAAACAAAGTTAATCAACAAAATGCAGAAGACTTAATAGGTCGGCAAAGAGGGAAAAGATTTTTACAGGCATATTTTTTCAATGCGGGAGTTTCGTACAAATTCATTACATGGGGGAGGAGACAGCACTTGGCTTCAAAATGCGGGAGAGTTGGTAGGTCTGAATTCTCTTTCGGATAGCGGGGGAAACCCATACTCAAATTCTGGCGTCAGTGATGTTGTTAGCCTGTGGCAAATCTGGTGATTTTTAGTCCGGTTTTGAAATGAATCTAAAGTAAATCCCCAAATTGAGGTCATAGATTGATCGGTAAATAATATATATAAAATAAATAAAAAGCCCCTTTGTGCTGTCGAGGTGAGGGCCATGGAGCAACAAAAAAAAGGTTATACGCCACCAGTTTAGGCAGAAGACCAAACCACAAATTCCCAGATCATTATTTCCCTAAATGGTAATAATCTTTCCCGTTTCACTTTCCTATTTCCACTCCTAAAACTGTCTTAATAAACCAGAGTCTGTTTATTTGCCGATCAAATTTCCCCCTGACCTCAACTCGAGGATTCTTAACCCGTTAGGCGTCACCGTCGTTGTGTTGCGACGCCCCCCCCCCAAAAAAAGACAACTTAGTAGTTGATAGTTCATTGCTCAAAATGCCCTGATAAGAAAATGCTGACTTCATCTATGTGCAGTAAAACCAGAGGACACAGCCATAAACTACAAATTCAGACCTCCACTGGTGTTAGAAAAGATTTCCTCTCGGCAAGAGTGGCAAACACATGGAACAGCCTAAGTGAAAAGAAGGTCACATCCGAGAATATCAATATTTAAAAAAAAAACAATCTTTGTTCTGATATCGGACATACCAAATTTAACTACCTTTTTTCTTATTAGTTTAATCCCAGCCCAAATACACTGAAGCTGGCTTAATGGCGCAATTAACTGCTGTCAAAAAAGGCTATTTCAAGTATATATTCAAGTTAATACGAACATACCGCTAGAAATCTGTTGTGCATATTATCAATAGGTGGCATGGGTGTCCGCTAGGGGGTGGGGGTGCAAACATGACATTTGCAAGAAAAAATGCGAAATAAATCTTTTTCTAAGCGAACATCATCATCATCAGCCGAATAAAAACTAAAAACGATCGTTAAAAATAATGAAGCGCGTTTCATTATTTTTAACGATCGTTTTTATTTTTTATTTAATTTCTGTCGATGATATTTTCCCTTTTCTTGCGAAAAAAACTCTACATAGTTTTCTTGCTTGCTGTCGAGGTGATTTGTGCTTTATAAAATACTCGGATTGTTTGTTTTATGATTAAGATTTTAATTCGTATAGTATTTATATTATTCAACATTGATAAATAAAATATCGCAGAAATGTAGCATTTTATTTGCCTACTTAAAACCTTTTTATTTGATTCCTTCATACCTATCAAGTTTCAATGTTGAAAATGAGTGAGAATCGTGTAATCCCGCCCCCCACCAAAGAAATGGAGGGGGTGCTTCTAAGAGGGTCCGATTGAAAAAATAATTATTTTTCCAAAATTGGCTAAAATTGTGTGTCAGCTACTGAAAGTTTTATATGTGATCTTTCAAAATAATGTTTTTAAAGTTCTATAAAAAATAGATTTTTTTATCAGAAATCTAAACCAATTTAATAAATCTAACACTTTTTATAAAATGCGTGAGAATTTTCCTTTCTTGCGTGTGACCGTGAAAATGTATCAAAATGTGTGTGTCTCACTCGGGTATGTTCCTTTGCTAAATTTTAGGATTAAGTGGGACCTTTATACGCGTTTTCCCCGTCGATATGTTAGGCCCAGTCCGCCACTGTATGAAACTGGCCCTGTCTCAGTGGCGTACCGAGGTGAGGGCGGCCCGCACAGGGTGACACCAAGATGACTTCCTAAAATGTTTCATATAGTTTCTTGGTAATTCTTGTTTTCTAATGAAACATATGTCTGTCCATACAATATCTCCGAAAGTACTCAATGAATTTCAATGAAAATTTGTGGAAGGGTGAGAAATGGGGAGGGGAGAGTTGGTTAAATTTTGGGGCGGATCCAGGAATTTTTTATTGTGAGATATTTTTCCGTTTCTTCTGAAAAATTGAAAACTAAAGATGAATAGAATTGTTAGATGCCACCACATTCAATAATACGGGAGAATAATGATGAATAATAAATAGTATTAGTAGATCACCAAAATCCTAGATATCCTGGGAAGAGAGCAAATTCTGTTGAGGGGGTGACACCATGAGTTACCGCCCGGGTGACACCAATCATAGGCCCGCCACTGCCCTGTTTACACATACACTTTAACTAAGAATTCCGCATATATACGTGCACACACTTCTGCAATGCACAGTAAACACATGTCCACGGCTGGGTGTTAGAGAGGCGTTCCTTCACCCGTAAGAAGAATCTCAAAGCTTGTCGACCTTCGCGAAAGAATGAGCACTCTCTTTGGGGCATACGGCGGGCCTCCCACTCATCAGAGTGCACACTTCTCAAAGCCGGGAAGGCTTTCTTGGCACCCTCTTTCCAGAATCGGCCGTTCTCCTCATGTTCTGCACACATCCGACTTAGGAAGTGCAACCGTAAGGTGTGCCGCCTGATCTCAATGTTCGGTATTCCAAGGCCGCCCTCAGAAGGATGGAACTGGCAGACCTCGTGACGTACCATAGGTTGCCTGTGACCCCCAAAGAAGTCTAAACAGGCAACGCTCTAACTGAAGTAGATCAGTACACGGGAGTGGAAGCACTGACAGCCGGTAAAGGATGAGGGGGGGGGTAGATGTGCGAAGCGCACACCTCGGCCGTCCCCTTTAAAGAGGGACCCCTTCGAGACCACAGGTTAACTGGACCAAATCCGCTCCAGCTGAAGGTTTGGACCGAACCAGACGCCGAGTATCTTGCACGGCCCGTCTGTTCAGGTAAAGGGACTCGGGAGGGGGCGACCCCTCCATGAGCCCAATCGCAAGACCATGGACGTGCCGCAGTTGGTCTTGGCCCCTGCCACCATCTCATACCTTCTGATTTCTTTGCTGACTTCCTCTATCTCGACATTGCTCGCTACAAGCAGGGTTACATAGGCAGAGTACCTGGCCGAGGTGGTAGCACCAGGCAACGTTATTCCGCGTAGGACCGGGTTCGTCTTAATCATGCGCAGGAAAGGCTCTAATGCAAGAATGTACAGCATATGTGAAAGTGATCAACCTTGACGAACTGATCTGGACAATCTGAAGGGTTTCGACATAACCCCGTCCACTTCTACCATCGAACTGGGAGACGCATACAGGAGGCGAAGCCAAATGCGGACAAGATGGACTCCAGAAACCGGTGGTCAACCCTATCGAAAGCCTTGGCCTGATCTAATTTGATCAGCGCGGGTCCACTGTCGACTTTCTCGATGATCGTGCGCACCAAATGCAGGTTATTTTGGATAGACTTCCCCTTCACAGAACAAGTCTGTTCAGGGCCAATTAGACAACCCAGCACAGTCTGCAAGCGGTTTGACAGGACCTTGGTCAAAATCTTTATCTCTGTGTTCAACATAGTTACGGGCCTAAAGTTATCTACCCAGTCCCATCTTTTCCCTTGCGTAGCAATTTCACTACACCTGGTAAAGCATTGAGGAATGTTCCCCATGCTTTAACCAGTGGTTGTTGATCAACGCCAGCAAATGGACAAATATGGGCGACAACCTCAAGTACAATTCATAGGGCAGACCATCAAACCTCGGGGCCCTTTCCGTTTCAACGTTACTAACGCTGCCTGAATCTCCCCCTCTGTAATGGGTCTCTCGCACCTAGCTGTTTCAGTCGCCCTGAGACGGAGGACATTAGCCAAATAGGCGTCGAACTGAGCTGAGCTCAGACCAGGTTCCCTGGTAAAAAGCTCCTGGAAGCTAGTCCAGAACACCTCACGGATGCCGTCGTTTGTAGTCACGAGTCGTCCATCCGGTGTTGTGACACTAGCAATATGTCGAATTTCCTCTGCACGCAATTCAGCGGCCATATTTGTTGCCTCGGGAGACATTCTCTTTAACCTATTTCTAACTACCAGAGATTGATCCTTCTTGTTAAGCAAGATGGTCAGTTCTGACCTAGCTATGGCGACTAGACTACATCCTCATTACATACCACCTCCTCTACGTTATCTTCTATTGTCGTCTGTGCCGCTAATCTATCTTGATTGAGTCGGCGACTATAATCGGCAGCGAACGACCTAATCTTATGTTTGAGGTTTCCCAACCACATATTCCTTAGCACCGCCCCGTCAATTTCCGCATTAGCCAAAAAAATAATAGACGCTTACGAGTCTCTGTAACCAGACAAATAAACCCTAGTCCGCTCGTTTTGTTTCCGGATCCGGTTTCTCGCGCTTTCAACATGGCCGCCAGCGGGAGACAAACGGACGTAAGTTGACTTTATACCACACTTAGAAAAAGATTTATTTCGCATTTCTTCTTGCTTACTGAAGCGTGTTTCTTTAATTTCTGTGGATGATATTATTCCTTTTCTTGTGAAAAACTCGACACAGTTTTCTAGATTGCTCTCGAGATGATTTGTGCTTTATAAAATACTCGGATTGTTTGTTTTATGATTAAGATTTTAACGTCTGGAATGGGCTAGAAAGTATTTGAAAACTGACTTCAATGTTGTTCTTTTTACTGACGAGTGCCGAGCTATACTTGATGGACCGGGTGGATGGAGTGCGCGTTGGGTTGCAAAGGAAGAGCAGCGTCAGCAAGACGGTACATTTGGGGGCTGGAATTGTAGGAGACAAGTTGGCTGAACCTTGGCGTGTACCATATGGAGAAAGAAAATAACTTTCCAAGCAATTTTAAAGGACAATTTTCAGCCTTGGTTTCTTAACAAGTTTCTCGGCCTACGTGCGAAACTTCTATTCGTACAACACAACGCCCCATCGCACATTGTCCATGCAACGGTCGACTACCTTACTAAAATGGGTTTCAGAAATGGTAAGTTAATGGAGTGGCCACCATTTTCTCCAGATCTCAACCCAATTGAAAATCTCTTGAGCATCTTCAAGAGGAAAGTGTATGAAGATGGGCATCAGTTTGCAACCAAAGAAGACTCCTTGCAAGCTATTGTGACTGATGAAATTCAAAATTTAATCAGAAAATCGGGTCAGGAAACCCCCCATAAAAAGAAGGTTTCAATGCATGATTGACTAATATCTGTGATTGGTAGGCAAGGATCTTACGTTTCTAAGTAAATGATTTGTTAATTTATAGGCTTCAGTATTTCATGTATACGGGTATTTATAGCTTGTTTAAACTTTCTTTATTCTAAATGTGTGCCATTTAATGATTTAATCAAGATATAATTGGTGTCTTACTGTGTTTTTCTACCCATGCTTAATAATAAAACACGATAAAGATTGAGGAATTGCAAAAAAATACCTCGTTTTATTGACCACTTGTACATTTAAGTTAGATATTTTCAGGCATTGCATAACAATGGTATGCGAATATTTTTGTAAAGAAATTATTTAAATTCTTCCACTGTAGCAGAATTTAAGAAGGGAAAAACATATTTGCATAATAATTTGTCATGCACAGTATTTGAATGTCGCGCTGTCTGCAAGTCTCTATACCAGGAGCGAAGTCGAAGGTCGAAACAGGCGAGATGGAAAAATGATCCTGAAAGAGATGTTTCATGATTTGTATCAGCGACCCAGGAGATCCCGGAAAAGTGCCCATCACGAATTTATACAGGGAGGAAAAGTGCCCATCAAAACAGAATTAATGAATATTTGTGTTTTTTACACGAAAATTTTATTTTAGTCTTTTTGTACGGTATAATAGAATAACACAAACATTCATTAATTAAATTAAAAGTTGTGCCAAAAATCTAGAATAAAATTTCCCCGGCCCTATTTTTTGTGTATAAGACACACATATTTCTTCCCGTGAGAAATTCGTGATGGGCCAAAACTTTAAACAAATCCAGAAAAAAAACCTCGTAAAATAAAAGAAATACGATAATTCATGAAAGAAAAACAAAGGGGAATAGATGCATTATAATATCGTTTGTTAAGGTGATGGGCCAAAACAAATTCGGTTTTATTTTCTACTATGTGGGGTTATTGTCCCGCAGGGTGGGGTTATTGTCCACGGGGTTATTGTCCGTATCCCGTATGCCACGCGCATCCGAAAAGGAACCAATTTTTACTCCCCGAGATCCTTCCTTATTTATTTTCGTAATGAATTGAAATGAATACATTAGAAAAATGTGACACAAGATCGGGACTGGGGAAGGTGCTGGTCTTCTCTATCTTATGCGAGCAAAGCGGAAAAAACTTTTTTGTAGATCGTGTGGTCTACAAAAACGTTTTTTAGATCACTGGAAAACACGCCTATTGTAAAAATTGCACTATTTAATTGATGGATATTTAGATATCTAATTGATGAAGATAATTATGAACAAATGGCTGCTTAGGGAATTTTTGAAAATAGAGCTTCACAATCTGTCAGAAATCAATGTATTTTTCAAGTCATCCACAGACTCGGGATAGGTCTATTATTATACATCTAGGGGATAATTGGTTTATTTACTCTTTCTGTAATCTTAAAGCTAGCTTTTTGTACCATTTTTCGAAAAAATAAGGAACGCAAATTATTCCGACGGCCCTGATATAGCAGAAAAGTAAGTTCCCCAATAACCTTTTTCTCACTGCCTAAAACATTACCCCTTTGAAATCGCGACAGAGCCCAGCATATCCAACTGACCAATGAACTTTGAGGAGACCACCGGCGCCCTTCTTCGATTGGTCAATCACACTTGTGCCCTAAGCACACACACACACACACACACATACGCCGGAGCTTTTCTAACAGTTAATCAGTTCCACCTGTCAAGAATCCCAAAAGTCATAAAACCCTTCTTGGTGCCGAGAAGTCTGCATAAGAAAAAAGGCCTTACACTTTAAGGTCAATAGGTCTGACCCGCAAGCATGGGGGAAAACCTTTATTTTGTATGAAACCAGTAGTGGTGGACTGGCCCACCGGAATACCGCAAAATCTCCTGATGGCCCCTTTAAGTTGACCCCTTATTATGATGGTAGATATCTAGAAAAAGATTTATTTCTCATTTTTTCTCGCTTACTGAAGCATTTTTCAGTATTTTTAACGATAGTTTTTAGTTTTTATTTAATTTCTGTGGATGATATTATTCCTCTTCTTGTGAAAAACTCGACACAGTTTTCTTGCTTGCTGTCGAGGTGAT
>VCCN01002092.1:956938-973686 GCA_006491835.1 Architeuthis dux | reverse complement strand
TGATCACCCCCAACACGGCATGCTGCCAAAGATGTTGGTCACGTTACGGTTTCTATTCAGTGATTAATCAGACCCATTTTCTTTTAATTTTAATCTGTGGTCTAAAGAGCAAAATCCAAAATCTGGGACGTTTTTCTTTGTTTTCTTTTTTTTTGTCCTCGTTATAACAAGTGTTATTACTGTAGTGTTGCGTATCATGTGACAGTTTTAAACACGCTGTCAATATTTTAGATATCAAAACAACCTTTTTGTATGTTAAACTAGACCTATATTTTCAGTTGCAAGTTTTCTGAAATTCTTTTTGTTTATGGAGGCAAAAACATAGAATTAAGGAATAGATACAAAACAATTGATACTGACAAAAAAATAACACTTCCGGCTTGATTTTAAAATGTTATTGTACGGGCCAAAAACATGCTAATTTAATGGGGGGTGGTATGCCTCTCAAAAGAGTTTCTGTCTTTGTTCAAGCACAAGTTCAAGCTTGCAGACCACATTGGTGCGGATTATGTTCTCTTTGGGGCTACAATACTTGCATGTGGATGACGGGTCCTCAGGTGATCATATATAGGCACTTACCCCATAAAGGGGGTTAATGTTGGGAACATACTTTTGCCATTGTATGTATTATCAGATTTTGTCATTTTTGGTCACCCATACATTTTTGATCTTGTTGACCAGAATATAGTAATCGATGTACCATGAAACCATATTATTTGTTTCTCCAGTAATATGATACGATGGCCCAGAACTCAATGCAGATTTTGAATGTAGAAATCCAATGGCTAATTTTTCAATCTGGTTTTTTTTTTTTGTCATTAAAAAATAGAATGAAATAATTTAGTTTTTATTTCGATAAATCAAAAAATATTCAATCAGAATATAGTTCAAAACTCTTGTTGACTATTTTTGATACAACACAGTTACATATGGTACGGACAGGCGGACTTTTGGTGAATTATATTAAAATGTGATCTTTTATTGACATTTGGACGAACGGACTTTTAGTGAATTATGTCAAGATTTGATCTTTTTATTGACATTTGGGAAAGATATATTTATTCATCTGACTAAGATTGGACTATGTTTTTAAAATATATCATTATACCATCCTAGTAGTTAAAATAAAATGAATTGAAGTTGTATAAAACAATTAAATTAAAGGGGGACACATTACATTAGTTACCTTTGCGTTCTGCAAAAGTAGTTGGTAGTGTCCAGTTTGGAAGATAGAACCAGCTTTCTTCCATAGGGGGATTTTGTAGCACGAACGGGATCATGCTGACTCAAAGTGTGAGAGAAAGAACAACAATGCAAAAGGTTTTTTGGTTCGAGATAATCCGGTCTTTATTACATAAGAAGAGAAAAGGATAGAGGGAAGATAAGGTAAGGTTGGTTGGGTTTGGTTTTGGTCGTTGGGGGTTGTTGAGTTGTTGGAGTTTTGGGGGTTGCGAAAAAGGTGGGATTTCGTGTGGAGAAACACTCACAGATGTCGTGGCTAACTCCAGCTAACAAATGTTCATTAGTTCGTCATTTCGGATGGCCAGTTGCACTGACGAGGGATGATTCTGGATTTCTTGTTGTCTCTGGCAGCATTTCCTGCCAATTCGAGAATCTCAGCGGCGTGGCCAGTTGCTCCATGACGGCGGCCATGTGGACGGGGGCACCGGGCCCGACCCTCTTGGCTAGTTGTCTTTATGCAGAAGACGGTGATTGGGGAATTGAAGTCCGGCACGGGATGAGCGGGCCTTGCTCTTTCCCATAAGGAGGTAAATCATTTGCCTTGTCCTGACATTTTGCTGTGTAGTTTGGAGTAGATGTAAAATCAAAATGAAATTTAGCAGTTCAGTCCCCCAAAAGGGGAATCCCCTTTTTTCAGGTCTTGTCAGCACGGCTGTCGATTACGAAGAGAGAAGGAAAGGGATTTTGAAGTCCGTGATCCCTTTTATAAGCACTTCTCATTGGTCTTGTCTCAACCAAAGTGTTCGGTTTTAACCCCTTAACTTTATTTCGGAGCAGGAAGGAAATTTGAGGAATGGGAGTCATAATAATATTTCCAATAGTTGAGTGTAAAGATTATTTCAAAAACCTTTCTCTGCCCCAAATTCCAACTTAGCAGTTGAATGAAGTAAGAGAGCAATTTTTACTTATCGCATCTTGTGACTGAAGAAATGATCTTGTGACTGGAATCCTGTCAACATTTCGAGGAAGGGCTGGGTGGGAAGATGACTGTATCAGATTTCAGGAGTGGAATGCCTGCTGCCCGTAAAACAAAACTTCAACTATAACTGTTTATATATATATATATATATATGTTAAATCAATAAGTAATGTATGTATATGTTAAATCAATAAACATGCCGAAGCAAGATCCCAGCAGCCCCCATTCCGTTTCTAGTCCCAGAAAACGCGGACCAAAAGTGGGAACGGGGAAAGCTCAGTTCTTAACAGGTGAACAGCCCTATCACATGTGTTTTCTTGTTCCGTCTTCTTTTCTTAACACACTTAAAAAGCAAACGCATTCTAATCTCACACTGCTAGAACAGAAAGGCTAACAAAGCGAACAGAGGCACTAAACACAACAAGAATGTTACAATAACAACACAGCAAAGCAAATGATATGTTTTAGAGATTTCATGTTGGACCCACAAACACTCCCATGCAGGCCTAAACCAAAAAGAAATTAATCTCAAAACGGAGAATTCATTTCCTCACTTTTGGCGTTAGTATTTTGCATGTCCAAGTGGACCATCAGATTTAAATAGAGTTCATGTTTTATTATAGAGTTTGGGTTTAGGGTTAGGGTTTTATTGTCAGGTTAGGGTCAGATTCCTTTTTAAAAAAAACACTTCCAAACTGGCATAAGTACTGAAAGAGGAATTAACATCCTCGGTTTCCTACAATGAACGGAAAGTAAGGGTCCAATTTAGCATTATAATTACATTGTAAATTGAAACCCGCGCTAAAAGATCTTTTTTCTCAAAACTGACAAATTTCCGGAAGGTTTGAAACCATTATAGTTACATTGTAAATGAATTTTACTTATCATATATTACGACAGATGAATGATCCCGTGACTGGAATCCTGTCAAAATTTCCGTCTCTCTAAAAGCTGGCCCTGTCGGCAGGGGCCTAGAATACGCTGACTGAAACCGCTGCAGAACGGTAAGAACCTCCCAAAGAGGGGCCCGGCCCTGTCGGGTGGGTTCTAGAATATCCTGACTACATCCCCTGCAGAGGGGTAGGACCCCCCAAACCACAGGCCACCTTTTCTTTCACCAAAGTCGCAAGTCTTTATTATTTTAAACTGATTTCGGCATCAAATGACACATCAAGGGTTGATATGCCGCTAAACAAATCAATCAATCTCTTTAAAAACTTTGAAATGTTTGACATCACATAGAATTAGATGCAATAACATTTTTAGTAATAAATAAATCTTTAAATGAGAACTTACAAATTAGGGCGGAAAGTAGTTTTGACCCTAAATTGACCTGTAGGGACCGCTGGAGTCAAGTTACCCCTATAGACAAATTTGTACGTGCAAACCCGCGCACACTCGGGCACCCCCACCAAAAAGGTTTATTGAAATCACAAACGTACTGAAATTAACAGTCCAGTTTACCATGCAGTTACATTGTAAATAGAACTCCCCTCGTAAAACCTGAAACTTGTGTGTATATATGTGGTGATTCAAAGCGGAGTTGTCTCCTATGAAGGGAACTCTCCACATGGTAATCCAGCCCTCTTGTGTTCTCTCGTGCGGGCAGCCAATCAGAGGCCAGGAAACCACCACGTGACAGGCGCTAGCTTTGAATCCTGCCTCTTTCTTCTAAGTCCGGCATCACGAAAAGATGTGCTGACTTGTGCTCTCCCCATTCCCACCTGGCTTTCGGACCGCATGGGTCTGGAAGCCAAAACCCCAGATTTTCCTAATAAGCCCATAATTCAACCAAACTGTAAGTAAGCCATTCACCTTAATTTCATGCACACACATTGCCATCATGAAGGAGTCTTAGACACAAAAACATTTTACTTACACTGTTGTAAACCTATATGAAAACACCATACATGGACTTTCACACACACACACACAAATATAAAACCAGCATTTTACATTATATTAATAAAGAAATCTTTCTTTCTTTCTAAAGTATTGTCTTTTTCATTTGTTGCTGTTCCTTCCTTTGTCATCACCGTACTTAAATGGAGTCATTTTTAAAAACCTTTATAATTGAAAAATTTCACACTTAAGCCGGTGCCCACCTCTTCCTCACAGAAGCTCCGATACCTAAATCATATGTCGGACTTCTTTCCTCTACAAAATACTGGACGCCGGCACCCATCCTCTTTCTCTCTCTCTTATATATATATATATATATATATGTGTGTGTGTGTGTGAGACGTGGGGGGCTTTTTCTGGTGTTTGTCTCATTTATAATTACTTGGGATTATTTGGGTTTTTTTATTTTAAAAATGTCTTTATATGGTAATTTTTAAAAATGTTCTAAATTGTGCTTTGTCGGGGATGTGGGAGACCCCCTGGACACCCCCTGATACAGTACACAATAATATGCATGCTCAAAATCACATACAGAATTACAAATGAAGAAGTACCCAGGACAAGTGATCAGAAAGTGCTCCCTGTTACCATCACAGAGAGACGCATGAAGCTAACTTACGCAAGGCTTATGTGACAACAAGATGGATTACAGCGAGCGGTAGGAGAAAGAGAGGCAGCCAAGAAAAAATCTGGTGCTCAACATTCAACGAAGACCTTCAGAAAGTTGGACTAATCTGGAGGAACATACAAGATGCTGCCATGGATCGTTCAAAATGGAGACAAACCATTGCCCATTTTCAACAAATCTCCCTTTACACATAATTCTTTTTGTTGCATATTCAGGCATCTGTGGGTGGAGGTCACGGATTTGACCCACACAGGTGTTGAAACTTATAAACAGGATATCAACAAAAACTGCAAGGTGTCCAGAGCCGAAAACAGACACACCAGGTGTTAAGGGGTCATAGGCAGGATGTTGACTAAGCCCTGACTGCAGAGGGCGGGCTGGAAAATCAGTGTGGGCTTTCTAACCTGATAAAAGCGACACAGAGCATCCTCGGAAGGAAGAGAGAAATAGGACGCTCTTGGAGAGGCAGAGAGCAGCTGAGTCTGGGAACAGTCTGTCAGCTCTCATTATCTCTCCCCCACTCTTCATTCTCCGCCACGACACAATGTATCTTATGAAATAAAAATGTATTTTCATATTTTTATAAACCAATTTTCGAGTCTTCAAGTTTTTCTCCAAGTTCAAGATTTTCCTCCCACAGACCAAGAGGGCTATACAACATTTTCACTTGTTTAAATATCAATAAAATGATTCAACTTTTCTGTGTGCTTAAAATAGGGTGGCCATTTCATCAAGTAATTGAACTGAAATCTTATTTGATACACTGTGTATGCGAAAGAGACATTTTCAGAAAATACCTTGATTAGTGCGGTTAATTTGTGCCAAAGTTTTCCGTACTGTTCAAAACCGCACTGTTCAAGGTCTTATAATTTAATGTTTTTTCCAGCTTATATTTATTTACATTAAAAGAACCTAGACCCATTTCTACTTGAAAGAACACTATATGGGATTCTGGGTAGGCAAATTGACACAGTCACCAAGATGTTCATTAGATGTCACTTAGTATACTTCATGAGTTAAAATCAAGGATAAAATATAATATTTCATAAGAGACTATCCAGATCAATTAAATTGTATGTGACACCGATGTCACAGTGGTTTCTTATGGGTTAATTTGTACAGCAATACAATAACCGTACTACAGCAAAGCCCACACTAATCGAAACTGCACTATTCAAGGTATTCCTGTATTATCATGAGTGTACATAATGATCTCTATTGGGGGTAGGGTGGCCAGACGTCTGGCTTTACGCCAGACAGTTCGACTTTTAAGCACTCTGTCCTCTGTCCGGCACATTAATTTGTCCTCCTTTTTGGGGTCAGACTGAAAAACTTATTCAAATTACCTCAGATATACTTAGAACAATGGAAAGCAAAAGGCAACATTTCTTCGCCGAATAGCAAAGACAATACACTCTGGGATATCAGATGTTTAGTAATTTAACGTTGCTTTGATTTAATCGACATGGGGTGGGGGCTGTCTAATACAGGGCTTGTGATACGATTCTGATAAGATTAATTTTTGGTCCATTACTAGACTTGTTCTTTTATAATTATTTTTATTTATTACTTCTTAGAATGTATCTATATTTCTCGAAACACCAGCTTCAGGAATTAAATGATAGGGGTTTATCATCAAATATGGATATAATCTATTGCCTTTCGGGGATTATTAAGAGGCAACTCAAGCTAGCCTGCCGATAAGATTACTGTTTCTTTCAAAAGTTAATGAAGGTTCTTATCTGCCTAAAGACAATTTATGTAGCCAGTGCTGGGAAACAAATGCCCTTCTTAGGCGACGCGACATAGGGATACAAACAATACACTCTGCGATGTCAGATGTTTATTAATTGAACATTGCTCTCATTTTGTCAACGGGGGGGGGGTGCTGTCGGAGAAACAAATTCTTAGATGGATTCCGATTAGTTGAGTTTCTGCTTAAAGAGTTTGTTTTCAAGTGTCAGATAACATTTATGTTCCTAATTTTTTACAATTGCGGATTGTGGAGTAAAAAGGAATATTAATTTATTTTGGTGCTTTATTTTATATACTGTATGAATGCATGTATGTAATATGTACAGTTGTTTCAAATAATTTGAAATTTTATGAAAATTACTACAAAATCACATTTATATATTAAAGTGATATTTGACAAATCAACAATTTTTCTAAGTGTTTTGTATACAGTATTTTGTATATTTTATACAAAACTTTTATATATTTACAACTCATCATTAACAACACATCCAAGAGAGTCAATCTGTCCAAGTCTTTCTTTTCAGTCTGTAATATCCGTCCTTTTTGGTGCGAGTTGGGAACCCTGGGATAGTGTCCTCCTTTTTGGAAGTTTGGAGATGGCCACCCTAACTGGGGGATGCAGGCCTCTGATTTGCCGACAAAGTGCAAATAAGGAAAGTAATTTGTTAAAAATATCCAAGGAAATTATTTTTTAATTCTTATATTGTTAAAGCACTGTTGTTATATAAAAATAATATTTATCATAACAGAAATTAGCTGCCGTCACCAATCGGCCACGAAGACCTTCTAATTTTTAATTTTTTAATTTTTTAAAAGTGTGGTGAAGATTGGTGAAGGCAGCTAGACGTAGGCTAGTCTCACTCTGGCATGAGGGTGTGAGGTCGATTCTCACCAAAGGTGTACTCTCTATTTCCGATTGCGCTGTTATTCGTTGCCATAGAGGCGGTGGCCCGAATTAATAAGTTGTATATATTAATAAAAAAAAACTAAAATTAGGATGAAGGTAAAAACTAGTCATTTAATAAAAAGTGGTATTTACATTTGTTTGTCCATTTTGTGCATCCGTAGTGGATTTCTTCAGTCGTAAATTTGTTGTGCTCCCATATCCAAAGATTGACAGTTTTTAAAGACAGACGGGAATAGCCTTGGGCAGGCGCAGAGGTGCCAAATGTGTTTTTAAATAAAGATTCCCTAAATTCATAAAGAAGTAAATTTAAATCCCAAAATAGCCCATTTAATAGACGTCAATGGAGAAAAAATATGAAACAATAAGTAGTCCAAACTTAAATAGTCAATTATAAAAATGAAAAGAAAACGAGCAGTTTATGCTGTCAGACATATCATTTTTGTTTACATCTTGAAGTGTGGATGTGTAATTTGTGAATTTTGGATGGGAGAATTGCATATTTAACAGTTACACAATATTTTATATATCTTGTCTAACGAATCTACTTACTACGCTCGACGAGTGGACTAAATTCCACGAGTGGACTAAATTGTATGATGAGGGTGTTCCTTTGATGCGTTATACCTAGATTTCAAGAAAGCATTTGACTAAGTTCCTCATTGTAGACGGATCTACAAACTGCAAAGATGTGGCATAGCTGGCAAACTAACTTGTTGGCTGGAAGACTTCCTATGGGGTAGGAAACAGAGGGCCTGTTTGGAGGTGTGTAAGTAATGGTGTGCCACAGGGGTCGGTGCTTGGACCAGTATTATTTTTTATATTTATTAATGATCTACCAGATACAATATCTATAAAATGTAAAATCTTTGCAGATGATACCAAATTATACCACCCAGTCTTGTTGCCGGTTGACCAAGTAAGAGTACAGAAGGACCTAGATAGATTAATGCTATGGTCAAGAGAATGGTTATTAGCTTTTAATGAAGCTGAATGTAAGGTGGTACATGTAGGAAATAGAAATCCGTGTTATGATTACTGCATGAACAGAAATATACTAGATATTGTAAATGATGAAAAGGATCTTGGTATCATAGTAACTGATAAACTATCATTCTCCAGGTATATTGCCAGTGCTGCGGCTAAGGCGAACAGGGTACTAGGACTGATTAAGCATACCTTTTCATATATAGACAAGGACTCATTCCTTATACTATAGAAGACTTATGTCCGTCCACACCTAAAGTACTGTGCACAGGCTTGGTCACCATACTTGGAGACAGAGAAAAATCATTTAGAAAAAGACCAGAGATGTGCAACTAAGTTAGTACCGGAATTAAAAGTATGAGTTATGAGAATAGGCAAAAAGTGTTAGGGTTAACATCGTTAGAAAATAGGAGGGATCGGGGAGACTTAATAGAAATGTTCAAGGTTATGCATGGTTTAGAAGTAGTAAACCCTGATGTATTTTTTACTAGAAGGGGGTACAAGGGACTGAGAGGTCACACATATACAGAAGAAGCAAATAGAAGTAGA
Source organism: Architeuthis dux (assembly GCA_006491835.1). Taxonomy (NCBI): domain Eukaryota; kingdom Metazoa; phylum Mollusca; class Cephalopoda; order Oegopsida; family Architeuthidae; genus Architeuthis; species Architeuthis dux. Next base: position 964,797 of record VCCN01002092.1, on the reverse strand, counting down.
TTGAATATCAGAAAATTCTTTTTTAGCAATAGAGTAGTAGGACTTTGGAATAGATTACCAGAATATGTAGTGCTATCAATAGATGCAAATGATTTTAAGAAGAATTATGATGTTTATTACACCACCGCAAAGTTTTAATAAAACCCTAGATATTGTGTAAATATGATTGTTATGATGTGTGCTTGTATATACAAATTGTATACTTTTTTTCACACTAAAATAAAATGTTCTATATTTCTTTTGCTCTTCAGTTGCCTTGGGGTGCACCTATCTACTTATTGGGCGCACTGTTTGAGATCCACTGGTTTAGACAATCTGGGAATAGACAAACTTTACATGAACAGAGTGAACTCGTCAAAATGGTAAATTACACAAGAAGGATCGGAACCGCTTGTTGCATAACATGATACGATCATGATGATTGTGTTGTTGTTGGTAAAGAGTATTATGGGATTGGATTTAATGGTTATTATTACAGTTTAATAAGATTATTGTACTATTCACACATCCTGTCTTATTCTTCCTAATATATATGTGCTGTCAACCGTCAGTCAGACCTGATATTCTTTTCATCCTAACCCAGATGAAACATGGTGTCAACGTGGTATCTCTGAAAAACTTGGAGTGGATTTGAAAAAAAAGACATTGCTGAACTTTTGTTTTAAAAGGGACATTTATATATCAAGAGACTGATTGATTTTGTTCTTTAAGAAGATTTATTAAAATAACAAACTAGAGAAAGGAAATGTTTCATATACTGCAATGTTATTGCTGATGATAATAACTACTTCCGATTAGGAAGAGTTAATTGCCCTTGTTATTACTTGTGATATGATACAGTTTGAATAAAGTTATTGCACTGTTCACACATCCCGTCTTGTACTCCCTAATATATATATTTGCCGCCAAAAGTCAACCGTCACTCGGACCTGATATTCTTTTCATCCTAGCCCAGATGAAACACACTCAGTCAGATTTTCTTTATTTGCATTCCCACGACGGCAAATATGACACAAGGTCAGTTTTAGGGTGGGGTCCTGCACGCGAAAGTGCAGGCAGAAGGGGTGGAGATCCCAAGTCCCTGTCACTGAGACAAATGCCACAAGGGTCAGGATAAACTGGTCAGTGGTTATAGTTACAACTTAGTTTGGCCTAAAGACTGTAATTTAGTTTACGGTCTGTTGAGTTTAATTAAGTTGGACTGTAATTTAGTTTATGGTTTGGTCCGACGAATTAATTTAGTTTGACTGTAATTTAGTTTATGGTCCGATGACTTAGTTTGGTTTGGTCTGATGAGTTAATTTAGTTTGACTGTTATTTAGTTTAAGGTCTGATGACTTAGTATGGTTTGGTCTGACAACTTAATTTAGTTTGACTGTTATTTAGTTTATGGTCCGACGACTTAGATTGGTTTGGTCCGCCGACTTAGTTTAGTTTGACTGTTATTTAGTTTAAGGTCTGATGACTTAGTATGGTTTGGTCTGACAACTTAATTTAGTTTCACTGTAATTTGTTTTATGGTCTAACGACTTCAATTTGATAAGGCCTGAAGAGATTGCGTGTCTGCACCCTCTACTACTATTATAGTCCTTAATTGTGGCCTCAATAGTCCCCCCCCCCAATTGTTACAAATACTCGACCGAGTATCAGTTGGACTTCTAGCAAGTCTGGCTCAGGTCACAGCAGAGGAGCATAATATTTGTTGTGAGCAACTGATACCATAGTACCAGCAAGAGAAAAGAACTTGGCCCTCTTCAAAATGGTAAGTTGTTTGCCACTGTTTTTTCTTCGTTGTCAGCCATATTGCTAGTCTTTGGAATTACCTTCTTATACTGATGGTTTCTAGTCGAACCCACCTCGGTGAAATTTCCGAAAACTGTACCCTCGACATCGATTTGCTTGGAACAACTGTGTTGCCACCGCAAGGGAGGCTGAGACACCAGGCAAGCCAGTAGCGAACTTGGTCTGCTTACCGCACGCCCCTGTATTATTACAAGCAAGGAAAATTACACGTTATGCTGGCTCATGAACTGATGCCTGATCTGTCCCCTTGTAGGTGTTGGGACGGTCCCGCTGGTAGAAGAGGTGCTTATCAGGGTGAGTTGGAGGTTAACTGCGTTTGCATTTCAGGTAATTCACTGAACTGTTCTCGATAATTCTGGGTGAGTAATATCCGGTCTTATATACTGTGAGAATATTGTTCACAGTACCTCAATGTGAATGTTATTCATGTCGTATTTACGTTTTAACAGTCGTTTACGACTTAGTTGTTAACTATAGATCAACTACAAATTATTGTTGACTATCGTGTCATAGTTGGCCAATAATTATATATGAGTCCTAGGTAAGACTATACAAAACTGCAACTCTTATTTATGGCCTTTTTCAAGTCCTAGTAGTTTTAGGATGACGACTATATGAGTAGTTCTGTACCGATTATAAATGGTATCTAAAACTATATCCTCTTTTGACTTGCTCATCTGAGTGAGTTAATACGTGGGTTATTTACAAATAATATATTCTCTGAAAAACAATAACATTGTAATTGTTTGAAAAACAATAACGATGTTATTGTTTTTCATTTTCTGTAATGGGAGAGTGTCGGGAAAATTATAAATTTTACCGTATAAATGATGGCCGACGCTGAGAGAATAAATGCTGTCTCCCCTTTAGATGAAGCCAGAACTGCGTGGTTTGGCGGGAAAAGAAGAGGAAGGTTAATGTTTTAATGTTTTGAACTTGTTATAAATGTACCTTTATTTTTAAGGTCTACACACAGCATTAGACAGCAACAGCAGCAGATTGGACAGTACACTTCTGAATGAAGCAAGTCTCTTACAAGACACTTCACAGACACTCTTCTTAGAACTCGTCCTAAAAACCGGATCCTACTACAATTTGGTAATTCACGTATGAGGTGACGTGTTGACATCACAAGGTCACCTAGGAGTTGGAGAACCAGTTTACCCACAAGTAAGTGCAGTACCAAAGAGCTGTTTTTGTCCCTTCAACTTGTATACAAACAGACGTTCTTTGAATTAACTACGAGGCTAAGTGTAAAGCCGCAATAAGGAGCAATCTTATTGCAACCCACCTTTTTATATCGACCATGCTGAGATATTTTGCAATGTCATTTCTTCTTGTTAATAAAACACCAATGATAATTCCTCATCTAAAAAATTCAGTGTTGCCAACTTTATTTCTATGTTTACATCTAGAATTGAGTCAAAAACATCTTAATCACAAATAAACATTTAGATTCTCCAGATATATATCTGAAATGTATTACCTAATATTAATAAATAAAATTTAACTTTAATCTTCAATATTTATTTTATTAATATTTGAAACACTGAATTCAGATAGAAAATTCAAAGAGTAAAAATTGTTGCCAACTTTATTTCAAAATTTACATCTAAAATTCTTAAATCACAAATAAACATCCAGATTCTTCAGATATATATCTAAAATCTAGGAAATGTATTACCTAATACTTAATTTATTAAAACTATTACTTATATTATTACTATAAATTGAATAAAAATATTACTTATTTTATCAAAAACCATCTAAATAGCAATATCCGACATCTAGGCGCAACCAAATACATCTAGACCTAGATTAAAAACATCTAGATCTAGATTAAAAACATTTAGATTTGCAACATGAATTCAGATAGAAAATTCAAAGAGTAAATGCGAGTTATCTCCCCGTCAGAAATTACATATAAAAAGGATTTGACGTACTACGTCTTTTTAGTAAAGACCTCCACTTTTTAACTTTAACATCGACAAAAACATGTCCAGCCAATTTTTATCTGTTTTATCAGTATTTTTATATATATTCGTCTCATTTGTATCATCGGAACCACCAGACACTCTCCGACAAGTCAATGTGGTAAGTTTTTCTTTATCTATTTAAAACAAACTCGGCTCAAACATATTTGTTTTGAGTCTAATTTTGAACGGAAGGATCTTTTTATTTCTCGTTTTTTTTTCTTTTGTTTTGTTTATTATTTGTGTGAGGACAATTTTCTTTTGTATTTCAAACTTTAAAAATACTAAATTAAAGTTCATTTTTTTTTTTTCACCATACTTTTTTCCCTCCTTTTAAACAGATTTTATAAGCCAAAAATGTAATACAAATCTGTGGCTTCGTTTAGTTATTCGTTTAGTTATTCTTGTTTCTTACTTATTTTTTTGTGAAATTTGTTTCTTAAATTTACCAAAAAAATATTTTAAAATAAGTCACGGATTTTTTTAGGCACTAATTTAACTTATAAAATTAAATTTATAGCATAAATAATTCCTTATTTTTGTCCCTATAAAACATTGGAGACTTTTTGAAAGTTTGACAACACAAAGCATTTTCAAACGTTTTGTTTTTCTTATATATGTAAATTTATTCGGCTTTTTATGGATGTCACATAAAAATAATCTTTAATCTTTTTTTTGAACATCAGAATTCGAACTTTTTCGTATTGACTACTTAGTACTTGTGATAACTAGTAACACCGCCACTTTTGGGCGATTGTTATCTTTTCCGCGTTAAATTCAGCACGCTTTGAACAGTTAACAACGTATATAAGTTACTCTATTTAACCACATAATATTGCTAGATATCAGTTGAAAAAGAGTGCTGAATTTAACGCGGGAAAGGTCATAATATCCACCATTTTTGTAATGAACACAAAAGCCGTGGGTTTGGTTATTTGGGTACAGAGATTTATCTTTCGCCAAAAGTAAGGTGTGGGATACTTATTACTAAATTATTAGTGTATCACACACCGTACTACTAGTAACTAATAAAGTTATTAGTATTCGGCCAAATACCCATAGAATCGCCACTGGATATGAGTACGACGTTATATCAGTATGTTAAACGTTTCGTTAACTAATAAAAGGTTGTCTAATTCATTTCATTTTTACATTTACTAAAGCCACCCCCTCGAATTCTGATTACAATACAAAAGTAGCTTTTTTTCAATATCAATAAGTAATGTCGGGCGCCTGTTTTAGCCACCCCTGGAAAAATATTTGCCCGTGGCCCCCTGGGTATAGCAAACAAAATATCACAAAAACAAGATATCAATTTCATATAGAGGCCGTCATTTCTGACGACACGGGTAAATAACCCAACGAAAACGGGTCACATCCATATTGTCACCCTCAATAAGTAAGAACTCTGGGCTAACCCAAAGAATATTTTAGTTAGCTAGTTTGACTTCCAAAAAGCATTAAATTATTTTAAATAGCCAAAAAGACGCTAAAGATCGTCAAAAACGGCCAAAATGTTTTAGGCGCACACGTGCTAATTTAGCGCTTTACTTTAACACTCCAAAACAACGCGCTGAATCTAGCGCTAAGTTGATAACACTGTTCGGAGTAGTGTTGCCAACTCAAAAAATATTTTCGCTCTAGTTTGACTGCCAAAAAGCGCTAATATTTTTTAAATAGACATTTTAAATGGCCAAATGTTTTAGTGCGATCGCGCAGCCAAAACGGCAACACTGGAAAAAAAAATGACAAGCTTTTAAGAAAACACACATACTTCCGTTATTATTATTGGATAAAGTAATACTAATTGTAACACTCCACATTTATCAAATTCTGACTAGTTTTTACCGTCATCTTAATTTCAGTTGTTTTTAATACGACTTTCAATTCAGGATGAAAGTAAAACAAGTCAAAATTTAATTATTTTTTTTTTTTTAAATGTGTTACATAAATACTTGTTTAACTCTTAAATAATCTCCCATCTGGGTGACCGAAAACGGAACAAAAATTATGTTTCTCTTTACTGTTTTCTAACCAAAACTTTTTCTGTAATTCAAGTGTATATTTTTCTTCTTTTTGAAATCACATTTCACAGCTAAATCTGTGTTGTTAAACAAAGTTAGGACCAACTGAAGATACATCTAAAATATAATAGGGGTTGGTATTTAAGGTGTGAGTATTTTAGAAATGTTTGTATTTGTGTGGTAAGCTAGTTTCTTTTAGGTTGTTTTTGAACATGTTAGAGTTTACTGTTTTGTGTGAAAGGGATCTTGATGTTATGAATCTGTCTCTACCAGGGTGATGGTATTTGTGACCAAAAGCCAAACTCTTTCTTTAATTCAAGTATATATTTTCCTTCTTTGAAATCACTCATAGCTAAATTTCCGTGTTCTTGTTAAACAAAAACAAAACCTTTTTTCTGTAATTCAGGTGCTAACTCAAATATTTTCGCGCTAGTTTGGCTACCAAAACGCACTAAGATTTTTAAAACTGGCCAAAATCCGCCGAAAAGGCATTAAAAATGGTGAAAAATAGCAAAAAAATGTTTAAGCGCGAACGCTCTAATTTATCGCTGTTTTGCACTGTTAAGACAAGAAACGCGCTGAATCTAGCGCGAAAGGCGCTAAATCGGCAACACGGGCACTAAGTGCCCTTGGGAAAGGATCCACTTCTCCCTCTCTAGCTATCAGGGCAGTTGGAGCCTTTCGTTGCTACTGTCGCCCTGTAAACACCCCAAAATTACAAATGCTGGATCGTTCACAATTATATTATATATGATTTTTGGGGCATACTCTTTGTATAATACAAATATTGGTGTTTTAATAACTTTTTCTTTCTTAATTAGTGACAAGGGAGTCGGCCAGTTTCTTTTAAAAAAGTGAATTTTGCTTTGCGAGTCACTCCCTAAGCAAACCATTAACCCTGAAGAAGTTTAGAGAGCATGTTTATTGTTTACATACAACAAACTACAATGTATGTCAGGTAGTTATGGAAAACCAGGTGATGTTGGGGCGTGCGATATCTTTTTTTCAGCACACATTTTGAATCTGGTTTGACGAATGGCTAATAAATGGAAATCATTTGTTGAATATTTTTTCTTTTTTTTTCCCCCTTCCAATTTTTAGCTGTATTATCACAGAAGATTGGGAATTTAATTTCGGACATCCGGAAGTTAATCTATATTTTCATAAGACACCCAGAAATATCTAGATTCTAAGGAAGTTTAGCGTCCCAAATTAAATATCTAAAAACATCTAGAATCTACGGAACTTTGTAGTACAAAGTACTGCACAAGTAATGATTTTAATAATACAACGTTTACTCACCTCAGTTCAGGTCATTTCTGAGTTTAAAGGATTTTAATGTAAATGTTTTTAATTTAAATTTACGAAAGGGCATGAATAATACAATGTTTACTCACCTTCATTAAGGCCGAATTTAAAGGTTTTTTTTTTTTCAATTTAAACTTACGATAGGGCACGAATACTGAGTAAACGAAACAGATTCTAAATTTAAATGTTCTATTTATTTCGAAATTGACGTTAGGGTTAATGTTAATTTTGATTTTTAATTTATACCAGATATTTTTCTGTGATAGTACTTAAAAACACATGTAGGTTTCTGTTCTTACGTTGGTTCTTTCTCCAAATAACTTCATAAAAGAAAATAGGATGACGCATACGCAATAATTTGGGACGGTAAATTATCACCCTCTCCCAATCTGGATTCTAGACGTTTTTTGAAAATATGGATTAACTCCCTGATATCCCATCTTCTCAATTTAATGAAAGCCACTGCTGATTTATGTTTTGGTAGGCATTGATTTTAACGTTGTATGACCTCAGAGTTTAGTCATGTGAGGTTCAAACTTTTCCCAGCCAAAAATAAAAAAGGCTGGGACAGTTTGTTGCAGTGTCCTTTTTGGGGAAAGATATGTATCCACCTCCCTCCTCTCCAACTTTTACAACACATCTCCAGCGCTTGAAACTGCTTCACCTCTTTTCTTCATATCGGCCTTGTGTTTGTTTTGGCAGAGCATTTTGACATTCGATTTTACACCTGAAGAATGGATCGTCCAAAATG
>VCCN01002092.1:940081-953970 GCA_006491835.1 Architeuthis dux | reverse complement strand
TACTCAGTAAAACCCACTCTGGGAGAATGGCAACCAGGTTTTAGAAGATTTTGTAAAGAGGAAGTTATTTTATCCAGACTGCGTATTGGTCACACCAAACTTACACATCCTTTTAAGCTGAATGCATAGCATGCCAGACTCTCTACACTGTAAAACACTTTTATAGGGCAGCCCTAAAAATATTTTAGATATCAAAACAACCTTTTTGTATGTTAAACTAGACCTAATTATAATAAACTATGAAAATTATTTTCAATTTTAGTGTTCTGAACGTTATAAATGTTTGAACATTTATAACGTTCAGAACACTAAAATTGAAAATAATTTTTTTTTTTTTTAAACCTTAAATTTTAAAATCAATGTTTTTATGAATGTAGATCCATCTTGGGTAGACCTAATTACAAGATAATTTAAGTTGCAAGTTTTCTGAAATTTTTATATATGGTGCCTCACCCAAAAATGGAAAATATAACTAAATTAAAAATTAAAGTAGAAAGTTAACTAACACATAGAATTAAAGAATAACATTCAATATAATGAATAGATAAAAAAAAATTTATATTGACAAAAAAAACAACACCTCCTGGTTGATTTTTAAAATGTTATTGTGTGGGCCCCCCAAAAAAAAGCTAATTTAATGGGGTACCACACCCCATTAAATGCCTCGAAACAGTTTGTTTTTGTTCAAGCACAAGTGTGCTTTGCAAAGCTTGCAGACTACATTGGTGCAGATTATGTTGTTTTTGTGGCTTCAGTATTTGCATGTGATCATATATAGTCACTTGCCCCATAAAGGGTTAATAGAATGTGGTGATTTTGCTCTTACCAGACAACATTTTACAATACAAACAATTTGAAGGACTTATTTGATGACATTTTTATCTTTCCTGGGGGAAGTAAATCTATACTCAATTATAATTCTTTTGTATATTGCAACATAAAACATCCTCTTACTCTTAAAATTTGATCACCCTAGTTTATTTTTATCGTTAAATAATCCTAGATGAATTGATATGCCATTAAAAAAAAAGAAATTCTTAATATTCCCGGCTTCCAAGTTGCCAGATATGTCCGATTTCGGAAATCGTGTCTGTTTTTTGCTCTGTATGTCCAATCAAAAATTTTAAGAATCGGACATCCAAAATTGTCTGATTTAAGGCCCCACTCAGCATTGCCAACTTTGATATTTTATGTTTAAATTTAGATATTTTTTGTTGCGTTTAGATAAAAGAAATAGGTTTTTAGATATCGGATATCAGTTCTAGCCACCTTTTAGCTATTTATTTTCATTATTGTGATAATAATCTAGCTACTTTAAGCCACTATTAGCTATTTGTAGCCATCAATATTTCTGTCTGAATTTGACTGATTTGGTCTGATTTTCAGAACACTAATCTGACAACCCTGGCTTCATATGCCATCAAATATGTCTGTCTGATTGTCTCCTTTTGGTGTTTTACCATTAGATGGTAAACCTGTTCTACTGAACTCCACTGAAAATGAGAAAAGAAATCACTAGATCCTGCTATAATATCTCATTAATCAGGGCCAACCAATAAATACTCATCTCAAAATGCTTGGCCTCTTCTGCCTTTATTTTATTTGTTACAACTCTTAACCAATCTGTGACAATCTGGATGGAAAAAAAGGGACATCATGGAGTTAAGCCATGTTTTCAAAAACATCTAGAATCCAGATTGGGGGCAGTGTAGTTCAGCGTTGCAAATTACTGCGTATGTGTTCCTAATTCTTCTGTATACTTGACAGTGCCTTTTAGGGATTCTTTTATAAAAGATTTGGAGTCATGCCTAGAATGAAGAACCCCACTGAAATTGTGCAAATATCCAACACATTGTTACCCGTTGACATAGAAAAATATCTAGTAGTAGTATAAATTAAAAATCACAACTAACAGCAATTTAGAAATAAATTGAACATTTAAAAATCAAAATTTGTTGTTTCCTCCGTGCCCTTTCGTAAATGTATAGTAAAAACCTTTTAAATTCAGAAATGGCCTCAACGGAGGTGAGTAAACATTGTTATTCGTGCCCTTTCATAAACTAAAAATAAACCTATTTAATAACTTTTAAATTCAGAAATAATCTCGACTACGATGAGTAAGCATTGTATTATTCAAATCAATGCTTGTGTCACAGCTGCTAAAGCTCCCTAGATTCTAGATGTTTTTAGATATTTAATTTAGGATGCTAAACTTCCTTAGATGCTAGATATTTCTAGATGTTTTTGAAAATGTGGCTTAACTACATGATGTAAAAAAAAATAGTTATGGAGTTTTCTTTCCCAGGGTAATTGGAGGTCAACATGGTAATCACCAAAAATTGTTGTATATAATTTTTGTTTGTCTCTCCTTTTATGACTAATACTGACTGGGTTATCTACGTATGGATCAGCATTGTGATGAGCCTCCCCCCCCCCTTAATTATTTATATATTTATTTATGTATGTAAATAACATTAAATATTTTTTATGGATGGCTGTAAAGTAAAGTCTTGCCAATCAAGTGACTTCCGGTCATTAAAGAGACTGACGTGACCCCATTTTGAATCTGTTACATATATATGTAAATTATTGCATTTCCTGAGAATTCTCTTTTTATTTTCTATTTCCCTACATCCAACTCCACAAATAATAATAGAACAGTTGCCTTTTTGCCTTGTCTTTCCTTAAAAATCCTTTTTCTATCTGTAGCTTTTCCGCCATGGAGACCGATCCCCGATGAGGTCATTTCCCACAGATAAGCACAAAGACAGTTGGCCTCAAGGTTTTGGCTGGCTTACAAATGTAAGTAAAATCATATAAACTGTTATCTTACAGTGCTCTTTCATAGGGGCTGATGGTAGGTGGTGGACTTAGTGGTATCCGGCATTTTCATTGTGCGTAAGATAATCGCAGGAATTTTCATAGCAGAAATGGCTATTTCCTAGCCACTTTTTATAGCCAAAATGAAACGATAGTCAGCTTAATCTATTGTCACTGATTATCAAAGCTAAGACGTTGTTTGTCAATGAAATTATCATTGAAATTCCTCCCAGCAAACGAATACACAACTCTAATGTATTTTATTACATCTCCAAGTATCTAGCAATTTGCTTCCCACTTCCAGCTGTTTGCTCACTGTAGACAACATCAAAGAAGCCGAAAGGGAGTGAAAGGAGAAAGAGACAGTCTCTTTGTGTTCTGTGTTGCGTTGACAAACACAAGTTGTCTGTTAATTTTTGTCTGTGTACTTCTTTGAGATGGGAACAGCAGGTCTCATTTTTCAACCCTTTATTTAATTCTATTATTCGTTGTACAATCTATCCGATTTGGACCAGTCCATTATGAGTTGTAGGATCTTGCTAGCAGACACTACAGACAACTAAACGAACATGCTCATTTGCATATTTGGCTTTTATTTTATAAATTTTATTTTATTCTCCAACTATTTTGCAAGATGTGCCTTTTATCAAAATCTCTTTATTTTCTTTTTCAGATTGGGAAGTCACAACATTACCATTTGGGAAAGTTTTTGAGAAATCTTTACAATGGATTTCTTAATACAACTTATGACCACAGAGAGGTTTGTATTTTTGACTGAGAAAATAAATTTAATTCATTGTTTTAAAGTAGGAATTATTAAACCTTTGTACTGTGTATTTTGTCAGAAGTATAAATAGTATATAAACAGCATTGCCACTTCTAGATGTCTTGTAAAATCTGAAGGTCAAGGTACATGGAATTTGCTTTTAACATCCAAATAAATATGACAAAACTATTAAGTAGTTAGTGATTATTCAACATGATCTTTTTCAATAGATGTGGGAATTAGGTCATTTCAAACCTCCTGTCCTTTAACTCTAAACATCCTGTTGAAAAAATTCTAAAGTCCTGTAATGATTGAGCTAAAAATGGTTTGTTTATTCAATTTAACATAAACTTACATTGGAAACTGAACTCTAAAAAAGAAGTATGGGTGGGGGGGGATTTTGAAAAAACAAAACCTTTTTTTCACTAGACATAATAAGGTGTAAATGTTGCTATCTTCAGCAATAGAAACCATCCTGCAACCAACCTCTGTTGGCAGCATGTTAGGGATAATCAATTAGGTGATCTCACCTTTTTGTTCGGCAGCGATCATTAAAGTCTGAATTAAAAAAAAAAAACAAGCCGACACAAGCTAACGGATCAATTTAGCATAAACTTTGGAAACTGAATGAAAAAGTAGGAATTATTTAACATCTAAAATAATCTTAGTCGTGCGTGCGCAAGTACTTTAAACTGGCTTTATTGGTGTGGCCTGTACGCTTGATACATACATACATAGCCAGCAGGACCAACTTGAAAATTGAAGAAACCTATGTTGACAGTTCTGTTAGAGAGTTTCTAACTAGTTGGTCTTGTGGTGTTGTATATATTTTACTTTAAAAGTGTCCAAATACTCCAAACCGATCTTCCCCTCCAAACTGTAAATCCAAGCAGTCATCAAACCTTGGGATATCTGTCCCAGGAGACTTGAAAGGGTTAACTGAATCAATACATTGGGTGAAAAAAATTGCATAAATGAATAAAAAAAAAAACTAAAAAAAAAGCTCTCTCTCATGGTGACTGAAGTTGACATCCTTTTGTTAGAATAACATCAAGGAAAGAGTTAGATATATTTATTCAAAGAAAAAGAAAGTTGAAAGAGTTTCCCCCCCCCCTCAATCTTTAGTGATTTTGGTGAAAGTGGAATAGTTCCTGATCTTAGTCATACTTGTGGCCCTGTCGGCTGGTGCCTAGAATACGCCAACTGCATCCCCTGCAGAGGGGTAAGACCCCCACCTCAACAGGGGCCACCTGTTTTTGCACCAAAGTCGCAAGACTCTATTTTTTTTTTTTTTTTTTTTTTTTTTTTTTTTTTTAAACCGTTCACCAAAATCACATTGTTTTAAAAATTTTAAACTGATTTCGGCATTAAATGACCCATCAAGGGTTGATATGCCGCTAAACAAATCAAACAATCAATCCTAGTCCTACTTGTGTGTGTGCGCGCACTCAAATAAAAGTTTGATACCTTTTCGTGTTACCCACAAAGCATCACCCTCCACTAATCTAAACTGGAGTATTTTCTATTACTAGTTTTGCTGTTGCCAATTTTAAGCATAAAAACTTGTTTATATAATCAAATTACTCTGGTCTTGAAATATTTAATTTTAAAAAAGTCTACTGGTTCTTCATTTAACCCTTTATGGGGCAAGTGACTATATATGATCACTTAAATTGACAGCATGGAGTACCCGCCTCACATGCAAATATTGTAGCCACAAAGACAGCATAATCCACACCAATGTGGTCTGCAAGCTTTGCAAAGCACACTTTTGAACAAAAACAGACTGTTTTGAGGCATTAAATTAGCCTGTTTTTGGCCCACACAATAAAATTTTAAAATCAACCTGAAGGTATTATTTTTTTGTCAATATCAATTTTTTGTATCTATTCATTATATTGAATGTTATTCTTTAATTCTATATTTTATTTAACTTTCTACTTTAATTTTTAATTTTTTAAATATTTTCCATTTTTGGTTGAGGCACGAAACTTAATCAGACAGGTTTTTGTCCCCATAAACAAAAGAATTTCAGAAAACTTGCAACTGAAAATATTGTGTAATTAGGTCTAGTTTAACCCATAAGAACCCAGACCCATTTCTACTTGAAGGAACATTGTGGGTAGGCAAATTGACAGTCACGTGACTGCACCTGGATGTTCATTAGATGTCACTTAGTACCCTTCATGAGTTAAAATCAAGGATAAAATATAATATTACATAACAGACTGTCCAGATCAATTAAATTGTATGTGACATTGGGTTCTTATGGGTTAACATACAAAAGGTTGTTTTGATATCTAAAATATTTTGAAGGGTGCCCTATATAGGATTAAGGAAAGATCTTATTAAAACTGAAATATTTCAGTTTGTTTAAATGCTTATTGGACATCAAAGGGTTAAGAATTAGAAAAAATTGCAATTCGTGCCAGTTCAACCCAGCTTGCAACTGTTGCAGTGTGTTACCTAATCAAACACAACGTTACATTGTACGCCAGTCAATCAAGTCTGTCTGTGGCCACTGTTGCTGAGTCGGTCGGATTGGATTCTAGGTTACAGCTGAAAATTAAATGGTCGTTAAATGAAAGGACACATCCACGCCTTTCGTTTTATATCCGTAAAATGGGAGACCACTCCGACTTGGTGAAACAATCTCCCAAGATTAATTATGCATGGGTGGAAAACATACAATGGGCTAGTGCAGTGGTTCCCAAACTTTTTTAAATAGCAACCCACCTAACTTTATTGGAAAAAGAAATGCGCTAACTATAGAAAAACATTAAACATTCATGATTATTTTTTAAAAATTACATTTCCATGAATCTTGGATACAATTTAAACAATATTTAGACTCAATGATACAGTAATGTATTTTCTGCGATCTTATGTAATTGTAATCACTTGGTGTTTTGCACTCATCTATTGGCCTCCCAGTAGCGTTTCTCGAACCTATGATGTAAATTAAGTTTGATTCCTCAAATTTAATGTAATCCAAATTTCACAGAACATCACATGGTAAACAAAACTTGGTGGCACCACTATAGGCTGAGGCTATGATAAAGCAGTGAACATTAAATTTACTAACTCAATGTTATCACATACACTGCACTTTTCCATTTTTGTGATATATTTTTGTATAATTAATAAAATCATAGTTTAATAACTTTTCACGGACCACCAACATTTCGCTCATGACCGACCATTTGGAAAACGCTGGGCTAGAGAATCATTAGCTTTGTTGATTCAAATGATGTCATTGTGCATACGAACCCCATTGAAGGCAACTGGTCCAACATTCATTTTATGTTGATAAAAGGGGAAGCAACTCCCACGTTGTGAATTCAGCTATTCTTGAATTTACCAACATAAAAAGAAAGATCGCCAAGATACATTACAGAAAGATGAAAAAGCGTACAATAGGCTAGAGAATCATGCAGTAGTAAATAATATTAGCTTTGTTGATTCAAATGATGCCATTGTGCATACGATTCCCCCATGAAGACACCTGGTCCAACATTAAAACTTAAGTACCCAAACATGCACAACACCTTGAATGGCTGATGTTCCATTCATATCTACATGAGTTTGTCTTTCGTCGAGTTTTTGCTGACAATTTCTTAATGGTTTTCATTTATTGGATTAGACACCATTATCCGATTTTAACTTCATGATTGGCTGTTTGGAGTAGATCAAGGTAGATGGCACTAGACTGGGAGTCATTTACATAGTGCTGGGTTATTGACCAATCAGGGATAGCCTTGGGGTGTCACCATTGGCTCCCCACTTTCTAGGAAGGACACTATTAGGTAATTATCTAGTAAGGTAGGGAGGGTCCCATACTAACCAGCCCCTCACTTTTTGTTTAGTTTCCTTCTTTTTAGCAAATTTTTTGCCCCCTTCCCTATCATCAAAACATCAAATTGTACATATATATTTCATTTCATGAGGTTTAAAATAGCGCAAGTAATGGAACACAGTGATTGCGATATTATGGTAAATGCAAAGGATTGAAAGAACATTCTTATGGTGAAAGGGTTATTAGAAGAATGTATGGGTGATGAATGGATTTAGTTAAGAACCAAATAGTTAACCCCCCCCCCCTCAAAAGGCCTTTGCGCCAAATTTTGTACATTACAAAATAAAGACTTTTCTATTGTAAGCTGAAGGAATGAAGACATAGTAAACTGCAGTTCGTACATTTTTGTATTGGATATATTGAGATTTGGTAACAGAGCATAGTTGTTGTCAAGATGGCTTCCAAGAACTTCCTGGTACCACCATCTCTTGGACATGAGAACTATGGAACTTGGTGTAAAGAAATGGAGTTCTGGGAGTTGGCTACTAACTTCACACCTGTGAAGAGAGCTCCCTCGGTGTTTCTGGCAAAGCTAGCTTTGCCATTCTGGAGATGAACCCTGATGATTTGAAAGTGGCTGAAAGGATGACAAACCTGTATGGTAAACTTGTCTCCCTTTTTAAGGAAGACAGTAACCAGGCTGAACTCCTTGTATGAGATCGTCATATGTCAGTGCTGGACTACCTACATAGTTTGAAAGAATGCCTGCTAAACTGAAGAATCACCAGATAAAACTGTCTTGCCATATAGAGCACTGAGAAGTGCCAATGTAGCATAGTCAGCAATCTGTACTTCTTCTTCTGGTCACCGAGAGAGAAAGATGTTGAGGGAGAGAGAAATAGAGATAATAGATTCAGAGAAAAGAGACGATCATTTCTTCTGCGGCTGCAATGATGATGATGATGACTCTCTGTCCGGGTCTGCTGATGGGAGCTGATCTTTCTGTGGAGGGAAATTCATTTCTGGCAAAAACTCTCCCACATGTGTGAAGAGAAGAGACGACAAAATTCATGGATCTTCAATTTGAAATCTGAGGTTTTATTTCCGCTTATGCAGGTCAATTTCTGAGCTGGTCTGCGGATTTCATCGAGGTATGGAAATTCTGTTGCATTTGGTTTTCTAAAACAGTTGGTCACTTTTTAGGGCTACTACTACGAAAATCAAGCTGGTAACTGCCTCTTCCACCCAGGGTGGAAGAGGCCATTATTGTAGGTATTTTCTTATTTTACGACAGATTTTGTCTTTTTGATTACAACTAAGTCATAGTCAAGTCAAGTATATATTTATAAGATAGCAAACACTATAGTTGATATCTACACCACTAAGTTAATTTGGATTTTTCAAAGACTGGACCAAGTACTAGAGGCAGGAGTTGTTATTACTTGTGGTTTGAAGCAGGGCTGTGGAATTGGAGTCAGTAAAAATATACTGACTCTGAGTAATTGTAAATTGTAACATTACTACTTGAGAACCTGCCCAATAGGTCGATTTTCGAGCTACTTCCTGTGGAAGGTCTGCCTGAATGTAAATAAACCCTCTGCAAAACCTTAAATTAACTTTTCAAAACTGACAAATTTCCTGAGAAAACGGCATTAATTGAAAGCACAAAAAATCACTTGCAAATTTTTATTTTTATTTTTGAAAATGTGTTACCCTTGTATTAAAGGTTTAAGAAAGTATATTTTTTTTATTAAAAAGTATAACTAAATAACATAGCTGGAAATGAAAAGTCTGCCCATTTTAAAGGTGTCGGTGGTACCCTAAATTGATTAGTCGGAGTCAGATGTTTTGTGTCCACCTCCACATCACTGGTTTGAAGTATGTCATCTTTTGTGGGCTTTTAGTGGCATGTCTTACTAAACTGTTCTTCCGGATCAGTCTATAACATTATCACCTTCTTGGAAGTCAGCGACAAATGTTCAACAACAGTTGGTTGGTTTTGTACTCCTTGTTGTGGACGGTATCAAGGCGTACAATGTGTCCGGACTTCTGGAAGATGGAGGTTGGTCTCTGGAAAGAATTGGTTGGGACGTAATGAAGGATCGAGACGGAGATGATTTTTCTTTAAAGGAATATACTGTTTATTTGTAATTCTACAGAAGATTTTGAGATATTCTCATAAAACTGAGAGTGGGTGTCTAGGCAACTTCGGAGATGATTGCTCAGTCTGTATCTGTCAGTCTTATTTATTGTGTGGTTGTTTACAGTTTCTAACGGCTAAATTAATTCATCTTGTTTAGTCTGTATATTTTGAATTCACCTGTGCTCGTTTATTAATCAGATTTCTATTTTTAGATATTTTCTGTCGATGTTTTGACTCGCACTTCCCTTTCTCTCGAGTTACCCTTTGATGTTATCAAAAGTACCACTATTGTTTACCAAAAGTTTCAAGTCGATTGTTTTAGTTATTGTCAATCTGTATATTTTGAACTTCCGATATTTTCTTTTCGTTTATCTATTTTCACTTATATACCCCTTCGCTATGGTACAAGTCCTCCTACCACTTGAAGTGGGCTTATAAGTAGTTTCTTTATGTTGTTACCAACTGGACTTTTAATGTCTACCATTTTGACTTTCTTTTCAGATAAAAATCGAAAGTTCCAGCACCGAGAGATGCCTGATGAGTGCCTATTCAAATTTGGCTGGTCTCTACCCCCCAGTTGGGCCACAAGTGTGGGACAAAAAGCTCCTTTGGCAGCCAATCCCTGTGGAAACAAAACCAGGCAATGAAGACAATGTGAGTAAAACTTACTGTCTGTCAAGATCACAACATGGCTGCCAGATGGGGAGATAATCCAAGCTTTATTTCTGTGACTTACCGAACACAGGCATTGGAATAGCGCTGAATTTGGAAATCAAGTGAGTCTGGAGGCAAAGGTTCAATACCATACTCCAGACTTGCTAGATTTCCAAATTCAACACTATTCCAATTCGGTTCTGTGTTCGGTAAGTCTTTCAGATATAGCACAAATTATCTCCACTTCTCTGGCAGGCCTGGATCAGAGCTAAATCTTATAAATGAAAGATTTTTAAAACTAGCATTCTAAGGGAAATTATGAATCACTGCCACCCATATATGCTGTGTTGGGGGTGATCAATTAAAAAGTTGTGCTGTGATTACTAAAAAAATGTATGAAATTTCAAAAAAACAAGTGGGGCACAAACCAGTGACCAATTTAGCATAAGCTTAAATTGAAACCCCACTAAAATCCTATTTTGGAGGGGAATTTTCAAAAAGCAAAATATTTTCCCTACTCATTGAGGGGAGTGTGTACAAAATTTCAAGTTTCTACTATGAACGGTTAGGGCTGAGTAAAGTCCAGATAGATAGATAAAATTGACCCCCCCCCCCCAATTCTAAAAACCTATGTTTTCACTACTCATTGAAGAGAGCGTGTGTTTTTTCTACTATGAACGGTGAATGTTAACACTGAGATGCTAAAACAGGCAGTGTCAAATAGACCAAGGAAGTGGGGAGGCAATGCTTAGCCACAGATTGTGGATCTAAGTACATAAATGCATGGAAATAGATTGGTTTCTTGTATATATCGTTACGCAGTTTAAAAATAAATCGGTATACAATGTTACGTACCGAAGATGCTACCAAAAGGCTTCAGATGCGAGTGGATTCATCTGGGTTGTAGCGAACGAGCAGCGAAGCGCGTGTATTTTGTTGAATCTCCCGCTTATCTCTGCCCACTTCCTGTCAAGGCAGTGCCTAACGTGACCCCCCTGTCAAATCTGGTGTTAACATAATTTTGTCCCCTCACTTAAAATGTCCACTGGGAGACGAAAAACAAAAGGCGTGACAGTACAGTTACTATGGTGACTATTTTTCTTAACTACTTAAAAAGTGACAAAATTACAAGACATCAGTGTTGACTAATTTGTTTGGGACTAATTTGAATTGAAACTTTTATGCTTAGTAAAGTTAAAAGAAACTAAAAATTTTAACTAAAAGAAATTTGAAAACTTTGATATTGGGGCAACTTAGTTTAAAAATTCCCTTACAGTTGTGACATTGAGTAACAAATATGCAGCAGCAGCTGTACAATTTATAAAATTGAACTAATTCTTATAAAGCTGTCTAATTATATACAAAATAAAGTTATTTGAAATATTTCTTTTTTGCAACTTAATAAATGGAAAAGGGGGGGGTACTCGTAATCTTATTGACAAAAGTGGGGAATGACTCAAAGGTTGGGAATCACTGATCTAAGACATTAAAAAAATAAGAATTGTGAATTGTCATCTAAAATCATGTATCAGAGCTGTCTGTCACGTTTATAGTATCAGTTGCTCCCATCAGCCCCACTCTTCCTATCCTATTAATAAACTGCCTAACTCCACTTACCCCTTCCTACCGAGTCTGTCACACTTATTAGTATCAATAGCAGCCATCAGCTGAGTCTGTTGCATGCTTATAATTGTCGGTGAAGCGACAAGTCGTGGACTAGTTTGAATAATATCAAAACTTGGTTAGTTCTTTTTTTTTTTTTCTTCTCTTCTTTTCAAAAGCAATAATCAATATTCGTGGGTAGAAAACTTGATATATGCATGAATATAATATAAATTTGATGAGGTAAATAAATTGAACTATTTATGTCCTCAATATCATATATCCATTGTTGATAAGAAAATAGATCTGAAAACAGTTTTCGCTGCCTTCAGTTTATTTATGGTAAGTAAATGAATTGTTGATTCCAACATAGAAAAAAAAAATGTCCAGTTAAATATTCAACCTTTTTTTTTTTTTTTTTTTTTTTTTTTTTTTTTTCTTTTAAATAATTTTACACAAACTTTTATTTTGTAGATAATAGTTTTTATATTTCATTTTAATTTTTTTTTTAATCTTAATTTTTCATCTGTTTCTAGACTTTACACCTGGGAAAATCCTGCCCAAGATATGATCAGCTGTACGCAAGAGAGATGCACTCTCCGGAAGTAATGGACGAAGAAAAAAAGAATAAGGTGAGTAATAAACCACTTATCCGTGACCAGGGTTGCCAGAAGGGGAGATAATTTGAGCTTTATCTCACATACTTACCCAACACAGGCAGTGGAATAACATTGAATTTAGAAGTCTAGCAAGTCTGGTCGCAGAGGTTCAATACCAGCCTCTTGAGGCAGGCCCGCCTAATGCAGTTGGTATTGATTCCTTTGATTCCCAGATTGATTCCTTTGATAAATGTTAGATAGAAAATATAGTGCAAGTTCAGTTGACATCCTGTTTATGACCACCCTGAACACCGGATGTGTCTTCCGGTCCCCGACACCTTGCAGCCGATATCTTGTCCACAACTATCAAAACCGGTGGGGTCAAATCTGCGACCTCCACCCACAGCCGCCTAAATATCCAACATACTTACCCACCTCCACCCTTCCTACCGAGTCACACTTATACTATCAATAGCACCCATCAGCTGAGCCTGTTGTTCCACACTTGTAATTGTCAGTGAAGCGACTAGTTTGAATAATATCAAAACTCGGTTAGCAATAATCAATATTCGTGGGCAGCAAACTTGATGTTTGCATGAATGTGTCGCATATGTTACAGTAATGATGTGAAACTAGTGATTTCATGAAATCCCTAAACACTTCAGTAATTTCATGAAATTTCATTATCAATGATTAACAAACTTCCAATGCTGACCATTATTACAGCATTGACTTTGGTCCTCACTGGGTGCCTCACTACTGTGGCCTTGTCAAACTAAGCTGTATATACACTGTAAATATTGAAGAATATACTTGATATTTAGTTTAGCCTAGTTTGACACAAGGCCACAGTAGTGGAGCACCCAGTGAGGATTGAACTCATTACAGTAGTAATGGTCAGCATCCCAAACTTATTAATTGGTCCTGTCTGCTGGGGCCTAGAATGTGCTGACTGTACCCCCTGCAGAGGGGTAGGACCCCCCCCCCCAACCAGGGGCTACCTGTTCTTTCACCAAAGTCATAAGACTCTATTAAAAAAAAAAAACAAAAACAACTTTTCATCACAGTTGCAAGACTCTATTTTTAAAAAAATTTTGAACTGATTCATCAAGGATTGATATGTCACTAAACAAATAAAAAAATAAAAAATAACCTTTCACCAAAGTCACAAGACTCTATTTTAAAAAAACAACAAAAAAAAACCTCCGACTTTCAGAAGTTTAAACTGATTTCAGCATTAAATGACCCATCAAGGGTTGATATGTCACTAAACAAATCCAAACTCAGATTCTGAAAGTAGGGACTTCACATAAGCACCCGGTTTCATGATCTTACTGTAAAACGTATATCAATATAATTGTTCTATATCAATGTAAATATACAAATTCTTTTGTTTACTGTCCAATGTTTATGTTTGTCCTTGAGAGCTCTAAAAACTGTTTTGAAAAGGATCCTGTAGAACAGGTCTTCTCAAAGTAGTGGTCAGGACCCCTCCGAGGTGTCTCTTAA
>VCCN01002092.1:871199-883450 GCA_006491835.1 Architeuthis dux | reverse complement strand
ATTCTATGTGTATTATATTATTCCACTCCTAGATTATTCCATTATTACATGTGCATAATATTATTCCACTATTCCATTCCTAGATTATTCCATGCATATAATCTATATTATTCCATGTGTATTCCATTATTCCAATCTAGATTATTCTATGTGTATTATATTATTCCACTCCTAGATTATTCCATGCAAATAATCAATATTATTTCATATGTATAATATTATTCCACTATTCCAATCTAGATTATTCTATGTGCATAATATTATTCCACTATTCCATTCCTAGATTTTTCCATGCATATAATCTATATTATTCCATGTGTATAATATTATTCCATTATTCCAATCTAGATTATTCTATGTGTATGATGTTATTCTACTATTCCATTCATAGATTATTCCATGCATATAATCTATATTATTCTATGTGATAATATTATTCCAAGCTAGATTATTCTATGTGTATAATCACACTGGGATATCAGAAACATAGAATGCTTGATTTTGTTTTAACTTAGGACTTGTGTACACTGGGGCGTTGATGAAATGTAAAATATTTTGGACTTTGTTAAGTTTCTTTCTGTCTAATCAGCTTCAAAATAGAAACTCCATTTTGGCTGTGTGCTGTATTATGTCCAGTGTTTAAATATGGATGAAATATATGCACTTTGTGTGGATCAGTAACAAAGGAGTGACAAAACAAAGAAGTAATAAATCAGAGACAAAGTTCAAAGGAGTGACAGGAATATTACTATAATGAAGTGACAATGTAAACTGCTTCTGAATCAACCTTACTTTTATTTTACAATTATGAGTACAAAGATAATTTCAATGACGGAGAATAGGAATTTCAAACACCTTTAAAATATTTCAACAATTTAATGTTTTTAGTATTTGAAATAAAATCTTTAGGATTTTAACAATTTTGATAACTTTTCATGAATTTAATAAAATTTTAATTATTGTACTTTTTAACTGTCACTCCTTCAAATTATTAGTTTTTTTATCCCTTATAGATGTAACTTGTTTGTTATGTCACTTTTTTGAAGAGGACCGCTCTGTGTAGATGTAAATGGATGTAGACTAAAGCGGAAATAAGAGAGTTGAGTGTGCTAGTGAAAGGAATTCGATGAAAGGCCACAAGACCAATGGACATTTAAGACAAACCATGGATTGGCAATGATAACCATATATAGATACTTTCAGAAAACAGTGTTGGACATGGAGGTAGAAATGGGCCCAGTTTTAAGTGAATTTCTTGCAAAATATTCATTGAAAAATGTGAGCTAGTCAAAGCCAGGAGCCCCACAAGGAGAATAAATGATTTTTTTCCTTTTTTTTTAATTTTTTTAATAAATTTCTTTTTAAGACAACATCTATAACTATGTTACAGGAAGATTGCCAAACTAGTGGTTTCGTGAAATCCCTGAACATTTCAGTAATTTCATGAAATCCCTAGTTTCACAGTGTAGTAATGGTTAACAAGCTTGTGATGCTGACCATGAGTTCGATCCTCAGTGGGTGCTCCACTACTGTGGCCTTGTGTCAAACTAAGCTATATATACACTGTAAATACAGAAGCAGAATATACTTGATATTTATTAAGTTTAGCTTAGTTTGACACAAGGCCACAGTAGTGGGGCACCTAGTGAGGATCGGACTCATTGTTAACCATTACTACACTGATTGTGAAACTAGGGATTTCATGAAATCACTGTAATGTTCAGGGATTTCACAATCTTACTGTAACAACTATATCACGTTAAGCCCCTGGACAAGGAGTATTTAAAAGTTAGGAGGGGTGTCAATGAGTTTTAACAAGATCAATTAGAAAGAGAAAAAATCCATGAAACATTGAGTGAATCAATTATAAATATTGTTTTCTTTTTCTCAATGTATTAAAGAAGATCGAATTTCAAAAAAAGGTGAGGGAAAATCGCAAATAATATATATTAACAAAAGTATTGGTCAATATCATAAAAACAACTGATAAATCTCTTTTCTTTTTATCACATTTATATATACAGGGTGTCTCAGAAAAATGTACTCCATTTTGTTTGTTAATAGCAGCACTGGTTCTTAACTGAAAGTTGAATAAACTCTCCCATAAGAAAGACTAAATAGAATGAAACATTTATATTGGCTTGTTCCACATAAAATGGCCATTTTTTGGCATTTGTCTTTATGATTGCGATTTCGACAAATTCTGATTCAGAAAATGTAGTTTTGCATATTTAACTTTTGATTTCTTTTAAATGGTAAACTTATGATCTATTGTATCATTTTTATAAGATAATCTTACAAACGTTGTCCTCAAAGGAAATCAGACTTTTGTCTTTGCACGAGTTCAAACTCAGTAAAAATGTTGTTCAAGCTCTCCAGAACAACAATTTCACATTAGGAAGCTCAATAACATTGCCAACAAATTGATGAAATACATAAGTGTATGAGCCAGGGGCCAGGGTAGGCAACTTCCCCCTGCCTCCAAAATTCGGGCAAAACAGAGTAACATTTTGGGCAAATCAGTGTAATCTGGGAAAAAACTGTGTAATGTTTCGGGCAAATGAAGCCCTCTTCCCATGATGAAATACATTCAAAATTAGCCAGAAAACATCCAGGATTGGTAAACAGACATGAGTCCATTTTGTTGCACGACAATGCCAGATTCCACATTGTCAATAGATCCAACACAAAATTGTGGCAACTTTATTATGCAATCTTAGATCAGCCTCCATATTCACCAGATTATCATCTATTCTGGCATCTTCAGCCTTTTCTTTGCAATAAAAAGTATGGCCCAATGGAAAAAAGTTATTGAAGCAAATGGAACTCATTTTGATTAATAAACCCGGTTTATTTACATTTTGGAGTTGTTTGTATTTTTCATTTCATAAACGATCATTTCATGTTGGACAACCAAATTCTTTCTTATGAAAGAGTTTAATTAATTTTCAGTTAACAACCAGAGCAGCTATTAGCGAACAAAATGTGACTACAATTTTCTGAAATATATGACACCATATATATATATGGTGTGCAATAGGATAATGGTTTTCCGACATAATGATGCTAGGAAAAGACAATGTGGAGACTCAGAATAATTTGCAAGAAATTATTTAATATCTTAATATTCAACTTATTAAGTCGTTTTCAAAAGGAAGTCGGAGAAGTGATGTGTCTGCATGGACCAAGGTTTCTGTCTGAATGTGTGTGGCAGTGGAACTTTGGTTGACCTTATGTACATTCCATGGCCCAAGTGTTTTGGGGAAAATGTGTGTGTGTAGGCTGGGGTGGGTAATGTGAGTTGTGTATAGAGGGTAGTAGTGATTATGTAGGTCTGTTTGAGTGTGTGTTTGAGAATATTTGGGTTTGGTGTGTTGTGAGGATGTCAGCCTGTTTGTGTGTGTGTGTGTATGAGAATATTTTGGTATAGCCTGTTTATGTGTGTATGGGAATCTTTGTTGCAAGTCTCCACATTGTCTTTTCCTAGCATCATATATATATATATATATATATATATATATATATATACAATCTTCTTACCTCCTTATCACTCCATTTGACCTTATTTCAGACTGAGCTAAGCTTAGTATATCTATCTAGTAACAGAAAATGGTCTGTCCAAGAGAGATAACTCCAGGTCTATTAACTACTAATTACAGTTATTTATAAGAAAATAAGAGGAATAAGGAAATAATAATAAAATAAATTTTATAAATAGGAAGTGAATTGACATTGAACTTGACGGCTGCTAAGGACAGCTTTTAAGCGAGTCAATGATAGGATGTTAATAATTTCAAATCAAAAGATCAAAATACAGATTTAAAATAGAAAACCTGTCATAGCTTATTAGACCTGCAATTTTTGGCATTCTTAGAAAAATAAGGAATATAAAGAAAGAGATTTGTTTTTTGTACATCCCCCACCCACATTAATATATTTAGCTGACCAATCGTATAGAAGCGGGGGTGGGGAAGAAATTAAATCTTTAAGAATTTAAAAATAATTCCAATCTTAAAACAAATTTTAAAGTGGTCCCTACATTCAATATTATTGCACAATATTAATGGCCAGGTTGTGTCAATATTGAACACAACACATTAAAGAAGTTCAAAGATTTGTTTTTATTGTAACGTGTAGTAATCAATATTTTAAAATACTGAATAATGTGAATTTGAAAACAATGGTACAATATTTTATACTGTGCAATATTATGATCATATAATATTGGTATAGTTGATAAATTTTATATTTCACTATTTTTTTATAGATTTTAATATTTGAAAATACTGTACAATGACAAACTCAGTATATTAACGAAGCCAAAATAGATTGATTTTGTTTTGGTTGGAAGATGAAAAATATTGAAGAATAGAGTTTTTAAGGACCCTATACTATTGCACAATTTGAAAAGCTGTGCAGTATTATGCACAATAATAGGCACAATAATAATGAACAGTAAGAAAAACATTTTCTATAGTTTTGAGAAGGGTCATTAATATTCAAATGGTTCTTCGGACAATTGAACTCCTACAACACAAACAACAATAGGGAGTTCAATTGTCTGAAGAACCATTGAAATAGTATGAAAAACTGTAATAATAAGTACAATAATATTGCACAATATGAAAACCTGTGCAATAATATGTACAACAATAATGTACAGTAAGAAAAACTGTGCAATAATATTGCACAATATGAAATAGTGTGCTATATTAATAGAATAATTGATTATATTATTTATTATATCGAGGTTATATTTTACAATACCAAGATTCTCAATATTG
Source organism: Architeuthis dux (assembly GCA_006491835.1). Taxonomy (NCBI): domain Eukaryota; kingdom Metazoa; phylum Mollusca; class Cephalopoda; order Oegopsida; family Architeuthidae; genus Architeuthis; species Architeuthis dux. The sequence continues at coordinate 878,666 of VCCN01002092.1, read as the reverse complement.
TGTAGTATAGTCTGATTAGCGATATAATGTTGATATTGAAAATAAGTTCAATATATTGATTATATTATTGCACAATGTTTAACATTGCACATTACTACTAACAATATTAAATATTGACAACATATAAAGAAATTTAATAAAGTAAATAATTTAGGAGCAATATTTTAAAATATTGATTTGTATGAGAATAGTATTGCGCAATCTCAATTTTTTGGTAATAAACATATTAAAAGAAATATTGCGCAATATAAAAATATTGTACAATAATATGAAGTAGGGGCCACTTCATGGTTATTATATTTTTGTATGTTTGACTTATGACAAACAAAATTTGCACAGAATATTCGCGACAAGGAAATTTTTGGTCAAATTTGTTTTCTTATAGAAAATATAGACTTATCAAATCAGTTACAAAGAAAGAAAGAAAGATTCTCAGTACTTCCTTGTTATCTATACGTCAATATCCATTTGGCCGATCCCCATTTCTGTTATGCTTTTTTATCTATTAACTCTTGGAGATCCACTTCAATATAACACAATATAAACGCATACACTCCGGGGTCTTCAATTCACTTTAATTTACAGACATCTATATGCTAGGATGCCAAACCACTAACTGATTTGAACACAGTAAAGTATCAGAGAAAAAGGGACTCCCGAAATGGGAGAGTTCCACTACTGATCACTAACAAAGAAATCTTTCTTTGTACATGATATATAAACATATTGACATTAACTCCTGTTAATAATGGATCCAGTGACAGCAAGTCTTCTGCACCCTCTTCAACACTATCATGGTCTATTAAAGCTTTTATTTGTTTATTTATTAATAGTTTACCCTTGCAGTCAAGAAATGACGGCACTGTTTAAGTCATTTTGCAATCACAATTATGTAAAAGCTCAGAATATAAAGAGAAGCTATTTCAATAGAGAAATTGTCACAGAATTCAAATATTATTGTGTACAATCGTCTTTCGCTTACAAATAACAAAATTCTTCTAAGGGAGGTAACTCTTGCTGGAAAATATGAAAGTTGTTTCCCTTACATGACAGACAAAGCAAACAACACACACACAGTGTATTATATAAGTAAGATTGTTGTTGTATTACTGTATCATTAATGGGAGTTAACTTATAGATTCATAGACAGCTTGTAACCACAGTGGAACTCTTCATTGAATAGGATAAAAAAAAATGGAACTCATTGGTGAGTTGAATTACAGAAAAATTTACCAAAAAGTGCAAGGGAAGTAACTTTAATCAGAAGTTACTCCCATTGATTTAACAATTAAATTCCCTAATATGAATTTAAGAGATAATGTTTGAAATTAGTTTCTGAAGCTAGAGTTCGATTTCTTTGTCGAGGCATAGAGTTGAATTAATAAAGAATTTACCAAAAAATGCGAGGGAAGCAACTCCCATTGAATTACTTTTTGAATTCCCTAGTATGAATTTGAGAGTTAAGACTCTAAAAGCGGAACAGATGTGGGGATCGACAAAACGGAGAGTGATGTACAGATAACGTAGAAGTACAGGATTTTCAAATGATAATACTTTTTTCTTTATTTTTTCTTTAAATTTAAATTAGTAATAAAACAAGAAAGAAGTACCTTTTTTGTTGACAAGAATCAGTTTTAAATGTGCATGTGGAGAAGAAATAAAAAATAAAAATAATTTATGACACATTTTTTTCAAGGTAAGTAAATTGTATGTGGACAATATACACAGGTGTATTGATGACATCAAAGAAAAATTTCTCTTTTTTTTTGTTTTTGGTGTCCTTATCATTGTCTGCATTGAAGGCCAAGAAAGAAAAAGAAGGAAAGAAAAAGATTTTTTTTTGGTTTTCAGGGGTCAAGTGGAGGGGGGAGATAGTGAGAGAAAATGAAAAGCAAATCATTTTTGCTAAAATAAAAATATTTTATAAGCATAGAAGAAATAAGGGTCACTTAATTGAAATTTTTATTTAAAAAAAATCTTTTTTTTTTAATATAGATATTTTTTTTGTTGTCTTTGTACAAATTGTGAACATTATTCAAGTAATGTACACCCTCAAGTGATTGCTGCTAAATAGTATACGATACATAATAGTATACTATAATAAGATACTATACATAATTAATGCTCATATCATGCTGTTTGTTCCAGACCCAGCACTTTGCAAAACATTCAAATAAAATCAAATATACACATATGTCACATCCTGATAACATGGAAAAAAATAGATATAATTCTTTGCTTTTTTCATTTGTCTTGTCAAACCCAATTATTTCTCCATTTCTCTTTCATTAAATTTCCAAACAATACAGTTAACAGCAGAGATATTTATCGGACATTTCGAAAAATTGTCGTCATAGATTATTATTGTAATTATTATTATTATAAGTAGTAGTTGTAATAGTTGCAGTGATATATTATATTCAATTCATGCAAGTTACACACACATATATATAGTGGGGGTACAAGTGTCTGGTCCCCTCCTGCTGCTCCAACAAAATACAATTAAAACTTTAAAAAATATCTAGATAAAGAAATTTTATGAATAAAATACCCAAATAATCCCAAGTAATCATAAATTAACTTTAAAATCAAAAATTTAAAGATGTCTTCATTCTTATTCTTTATAAATTTGTTATTTATTGGTTTGGTGTTAAATTCATCTGTCCTGTGCAGTTTCTTCTTGCATGTCAATAACACTATGTCTGCATGTTAATAACATGATTACACAATGATGTTCTTAAATTTCTTACTTTACTCTTTTGTCAATTCTAGTGTTAAAAAGCTACGACTCTGTAAGCTAAAATGCCTGATCACATATTACTTTCTTGTTTTGATGTTTGAAATTTGTTTTCTTTTTCAAATATTTATTTGTAAAAAATAAACTTTTCCATTTAGACCCCCTGCCCTGCTCAAAATCCTAGACTCGAACCCCCAACCCTGCTCAAATTCAACCCCTGGTACATTTTTGTATTAGGCTGAGATGATTGCATGGGTTTTTGTTTTTTTTCCTTTTTTAAATTTTAAATTAACAACTCATGAGAAAAAGGTCCATCTTTGTGCCAGTGTTGTAAAACTGGAATATAAATATTTAAAAAAAAAAATATTAAAGAATTTAAAAAAAGAAAAGACAAAGTACCTCATCATTTGCGGAATCACAGACCGCAGTTTCATTTATATGCGGTTGGCCCAATATAGATGTTTTTCATATAGATCTAGATGTTCTTGATTACGTTTAGATGTCAGAAATTGCCATTTAGATAGATATAATTAATATTTTTATTCAATTCATAGTATAAAATAAATGATATTTTTAATAAAATCAGTAATATTTTTATTTAATTTATAGGAATAAAATAAGTAATATTTAAAATCAAATCATATTTTAATTAAAAAAATGTTGATGATTAAAAACATAATTAATTTATCAATAATAAGTAATATGTTTCCTAGATTTAAGATATATTTCTGGACAATCTAGATGTTTTTTTTTAACTCAATTTTAGATGTAAACCTAAATATAAACTTGGCAACACTGCTAGTATATATGGTTTGCTATTATCTGTAGATTTCACCATCCGCAGGGGGTTGGAACTTATACTGTGGATAACAAGGTCTTACTGTATGACATTTTAGAAGGAGGCTTGAAAATAATATCTTGATAGAAAATTTCAGTGTTTATCACTAAAAATCTCAAGTAACTTTTCGTAGTAATAGTAGCTGTGATGATGCTAAATATAGATGCAAAGTTATTGTTAAACATAATGAGAAAATAAATAAATAATTTAAATACTAATAAAAAGATATGAATTCACCCCCACACCCATCATCTTTTTGCTTTTTGAGGAATTGATATATACTTCTTAGTTATGCATATACAGGGTGGGTGAAAAGAAACTCCCTATTGGAAATTGGTATTAACTTTATTATGTATTGGTCAATTGTAGCCAAGCTAGCTTCACTTTGGACCATACAATATTAATTCTACCACTCTAATGACCAAAATAAAATTTGTTCCACGAAAATAGAGCAATATTTATAAAAGTTACTTATAATTTCTAATAGGGAGTTAATTCTCACCCACCCTTACAAAACTATACAGGGTGGGTGAAAAGAAACTCCCTATTGAAAATTGGTAATAACTTTATTACTTATTGGTTGATTGTAGTCAAACTAACTTCACTTTGGACCATACAATGTTAATTCTACCACTCTAAGGACCAAAGGATAAAATATAATATTATATAAGAGACTGTGCAGATCAATTAAATTGTATGTGACACTGGTGTCACAGTAGGTTCTTACGGGATATACTGAACATGCAAAAAACCTGGAAATTGAAAAGTAGGTATACACTGTACCCCTAATTTCCACCATTGCATTTCTGAGAAATTAGATGAAGCTTTATTTAAGACATTGGTACTAAGATTTTGTAAAAGATTATTTATGCAACTTTTTATTAAAAAAAATATTCTATTGCTGTCATTCACATTTGAGTAAATGCAAATCTAACGTCAGAGACATGTCAAAATTTCAATCTTGAAACACAGCAGTGTTCACTACTTGAAAATCTATTCAGAGAAGGTTGAAAAGATTGTATTCAATTTGCTGCAGTCTATAGACAGATCCTCTCATTTTCCTTACAAAATATAAACCATGGAGCACTGTCAGATTTGAAATGGAAATTAGTAAGGTAAATTTTACCCTAGTCCCACCAACACCTACATGTAAAGGGTGCAGAATTTTTGCCTTTTCAATAAATTTGCACTGATCACCGTGGCTCATTGGTAGAGTGTTCGGCAGGCCCTGGTTCAATCCACCACCGAGTAATACCAAAGATTTTAAAAATGGTACTCAATGCCTCTCTGCTAAGCACTCAGCGCAAGAACTAGGATTGAGGAACCTCCTCCTGAGGCTAAAGGGTTACTGTCAAATCATGTCAGATACACTGTCCCCCAGACTACACCTTTTACATTTGTGCTTATAAAAGAATTTCCCAAAGGTTCATGTCTTGGGTTTTTTTCTGGTTATTCTACATAAAATCCTGCTTCGTTCTGTACCAAATTCGTTAATGGTGTATTTACTTGCCATTTTTTGGTGAAAAGAATTACAAAGAAACTATATGAAATTTTTTTAGGCAGTCATCTTGGTGTCAACCCTCTGATGGTGTCACCATGTGCAACATATTGAAAATTCATGATGGCTCCATATCCAAATTTTTGGGAATGCACAATTGGCTTGAAATTTTCAGCTAAGCAGCTCCACTATTAGCTTATAAGAAGGGGACTTAATAAAATATTATTTAGATATTTTTCAAGATAAATGGCATGGAAATCTAGATAATTCTAGATATAATATGAGGAAATTCTAAATATAAACTGAAAAAAAAAAAAAAAATAATAAATGATCACCAAAGTTAAGCAACATCGAGCCTGGTCAACATTTACTACTACTTATGTCTAGAAAAATGCCCCCCCCCCCGGTTTTTAGGGGGGTTCAATTTACAATGCAAGTTTATGCTAAATTGTGCCCGCTTGTTGTTTTTTTGAAATTTGAAAAAATGTGAGAGAAGTAATTCATTGGTCACCCCTTTTTTTAATTGATCACCCCCAACACGGCATGCTGCCAGAAGATGTTGGTAACTGACTTTGAGTTCCAATGAATAGACAAGTATTTTGACATGGTCTCCTTAAAAAACAATCTAATTGAACTATATTAAATGCAATGTGTATATCCATATATTTTATATCCACCATTATTTTTGATGACACAGGTAAACTAGTATTCAAAGGTTTGCTTGTGTATAGATTCTAGTTAATCACACAGCATATATGGGTGGCAGTGATTCATAATTTCCCTTGGAATGCTAGTCTTATTTGCATTTTATTTCTATTGCAAGATGCTGGCAGAATTTTATGTCTATTGGTATACAAAAAAAATCATTTATTTGAAAAGAGGGAATAAAAAGAAGAGTATATTAATAGCCTACAGCACTTTATCAGATTTACATTCGAGATGTACGGAGGGCAATTTATAGTGTATAAATAGATGAAAAAATTGTTTGAAAAGGTTTTAAGTAAATACTCTCATAGAAATAAATCAAACGTTTCTTATTTCACTTAAAAAATAATTGAAAGCATCTCTATTCATAGATGGCTGTTTATTTTTGAAATAAAGAGTTATTAAAAGCTATGAAAATTTCTTCAGACTGGCTCACTTGTTTTGTTCTGAAATCATTTCTTTATTTTTAAAAAATTAGCATATTATTATTTTATTAGAAACTGTCAACATAGGTTTCTTCAGTTTTTAAGTGATTCTGGCTGGCTAAGTATGTGTCATGTATACAGGCTACACCAATGGAGCTAGAGGGCTGAAAATTTAAACATTTACTCAGTATGTATGTCTAGAAAAAACAGATTTTTTGTTTTCTGAAAATTCTCTCCCAAAATAAGATTTCAGGGGGGGGGGGGGTCAATTTACAATTTAATTTTATGCTAAATTGGTTCCTTAGTTTGGGTCCGGCAGTATTCATGCTTTACAGGCTGCACCAATGGAGCTAGAGGGCTGAAAATTTTAACATTTACTCAGTATGTCTAAAAATCAGATTTTTTGTTTTCTGAAAATTGGCCCCAAAATAAGATTTTAGTGGGCGGGTTCAATTTACAATGTAATTTTATGTTAAATTGGTTCCTTAGTTTGGGCACGGGCAGTGTTCATGCTTGTTTTTGTGAAAATTCAGACTTTTGTGATCCAACAAAAGGCGAGATAAGTAACTTATTCATTGATCACCCACTTTTCCAATTTTTTATTTGATCATCTCCAACACGACGTGCTGCCAAAAGACGTTGGTCATGTGATGGTTTCTATTGAGCGACTAATCAGACCGTTTTTTCTGTTTTTTTAAAAATTAGTGTATTACTGATTGCTTTAAAAGAAAAATGAATTCATAGAATTGAAATACAAAGCTAGAATTTCCTTTTGTAAGATCGGTCGTGTCTAAATGAAAAAAAAATTGATTTGTGAGATGAATGAAGATAACTATTTTTTATTCTGGATATATAATATAAGAAATAAATATAGTAATAATTCTCTAAGCTTAGCTTTGGCACAAAGCCACAATTGTGGGGCACCCAGTGAGGATCAGACTCACTACTCAATAGTAATGATCTGCTAGACTAGCACACTAATCATTATATCATGATGTAGTGTCCATGATAAATAAATACAGCTGAAGCTCCTACTTCTTCTGCTCCTACTTCGGACAATCCTAGTCCAAAGTAGAAGCGGATAAAGTAGGAGCATCACTAACTGTTCCCATATTGTCCATTTTCTCGGAACACATCTTGTGAAAAATATGAGCTTTATCTGTACATGACAGAAAGAAAAAAATCCAAAACATCCTTTTCGGAAACTTGTGGTAATAAATTCAAATATTCTCAGAGTAAACAACATCTCATATTTTCTGGTGTT